>VFFE01007687.1:4462113-4492630 GCA_008921705.1 Burhinus oedicnemus | reverse complement strand
CCATAAAGCTTATCTCCCTTCTTTTTTTTTTTTTTTTGTTTAAATTAAAGAAATCTGGGATTCATGTATCTGACAGCTCCACATTAGCAATGACAGATACAGTTTACTCAATCTGAAATATCATCAGCTGAGGGTGAAAAGTGTTAATTGACTACAAATGCTGGGAGAGAAACACTTTCAGGTTCTTTAGAAGCTTTGAGTGGATGAACAACTGCCACAGGTTAGCTCCCACAAAATAGGGTGCCTCATCACCATCACCGCAGTCATTGTCTGAATTTCTTCAATATGAAGAAAAATCACATGGAATATAAGATATTTCTGAGGATAATAATGAAAAATGCAGCTTGTGAGACAGAGCATGAGGTCAAGCTTAAGACTGTAATGAAAAGAGGCAATTTTCTCTGCTCATTACATCTCTTTTCATGAAAGGGTCTTTATTCTCCATTCCCATTTTTGTATTTATTTTTTCTCTCCACTTAGAATGATTTTTAGTACTGAAAGTGAAAATGCAAAACTTAATAATCCCCAGCATTTTTTGGATCAGTGCAATGGCCTTTGACACTGATTTTTTCAGGACTGAAATACTTTGACTAGTCCCCTAGATATTAACTTCCCTCCCCACCTCCAAAGGCTTACTGGGATCTCACATCTCCACCCATGCCTTTCCACTCTGTCCTTAGAGACAAAACTTTCCCCTGAGAACTTACTATGTCACTATCATGCCCCATCTGCCTTCTAACTTTTCAAGAGATTGGCTCAGTAGTCAGCAAAAATGAAGTACAATGCAATTAAATAAGGTTGTAACCACATTACAGCTGGAAGAGATATGGCTGCTCTCATGCAATCATATGAGCTGAGTTTAATTGAGCCAGACTGATTTGTAGTTACAGAAAGAACAGGAAGGAGGTGTCTAATTTTCCTTTCCACCCTACAACCACTGTTTGGAGTAGCTGGTATACTTGTCTGAGTGGAAAAAGACGTGGGCTTTTGTGTAGCTGTAGGTCTGACAAAGCTGATGGACACCTGGAAATCCTGGACCAAAAGTGATTACATGCTCAGGTTGATCAGCAAAGACAGCATAAAAGAAGTGCAGCCCCTAAACTCTACCAGAAGTCCCATACTAAGATGGTTTCAATAGTACAATAGCCCCATCCTGATACACTTTGAAGAACTGAATTACAAATGAGCTGGACTTTGCCTTCATCCACAAAGCATGGGCCTCTCACCTACATTAGCAGACCTAGGATGCAGGCTCAGAGGCTCACCACGGAGGTAAGAACACAACTTTTGGTAAACTTTGGAATTTCAACACCTTTTCTCCCACTCTACCTGGGATCAGATGTGAGAGCTTGTTCACATTTAAGCACTACTAACTTTGGTAATGTACAGAATCACAGAATCATCATGGTTGGAAGGGACCTCTGGAGATCATCTAGTCCAACCCCCCTGACAAAGCAGATTCACCTAGAGCAGGTTGCACAGGATGGTGTCCAGGCGGGTTTGGAATGTCTCCAGTGTCGGAGACTCCACCACCTCTCTGGGCAGCCTGTTCCAGTGCTCTGCCACCCTCAAACTAAAGAAGTTCCTCCTCGTGTTCAGATGGAACTTCCTATGTTCAAGTTTGTGCCCATTGCCTCTTGTCCTATCACTGGGCACCACTGAAAAAAGACTGGTGCCATCCTCCCAGCACCCTCCCTTTAAGTATTTATAAGCATTGATGAGATCCCCTCTGAGCCTTCTCTTCTCCAGACTAAAAAGACGCAAGTCCCTCAGCTTTTCCTCATAAGAAAGGTGTTCCAGCCCCCAATCATCTTTGTAGCCCTCTGCTGTACCCTCTCCAGCAGTTCCCTGTCCTTGAACAGGGGAGCCCAGAACTGGACGCAGTACTCCAGATGTGGCCTCATCGGGGCAAAGTACAGAGGTAGGATAACCTCCCACGACCCGCTTGCCACACTCTTCTTGATGAACCCCAGGATGCCATTGGCCTTCTTGGCCACAAGGGCACATTGCTGCCTCATGGTCATCCTGTTGTCCACCAGGACTCCCAGGTCCCTTGCCACAGAGCTGCTTTCCAGCAGGTCAGCCCCTAACCTGTACTGGTGCATGGGGTTATTCCTGCTCAGGTGCAGGACCCTACACTTGCCCTTGTTGAACTTAATAAGGTTCCTCTCTGCCCAACTCTCCAGCCTGTCCAGGTCATGCTGAATGGCAGCACAGCCTTCCGGTGTGTCAGCCACCCCTCCCAGTTTTGTGTCATCAGCAAACTTGCTGATGGTACCCTCTATCCCTTCATCCAGGTCATTGATGAGTATGTTGAACAGGACTGGACCCAGTACTGACCCCTGCAGAACACCACTTGTCACAGACCTCCAACTAGACCCTGTGCCACTAATCACAACCCTCTGAACTCTATGTGCCAGCCAGTTTTCAATCCACCCCACTGCCCATTCATCTAACCCACACTTCCTAAGCTTGCCTATGAGGATGCTGTGGGAGACTGTCAAAAGCCTTGCTGAAGTCAAGGTAGACAACATCCACTGCCCTCCCCTCATCTATTCGTCCAGTCACACCATTGTAGAAGGCTATCAGATTAGTCAGACATGACTCCCCCTTGGTGAATCCATGTTGGCTACTTCTGATAACCTTCTTTTCATCCAGATGCTTTGAGATGATGCCCAGAATGAGCTGTTCCATCATCTTTCCGGGGATGGAGGTGAGCCTGACTGGCCTGTAGTTTCCTGGGTCTTCCTTCTTGCCCTTTTTGAAGACTGGAGTGATACTGGCTTTCCTCCAGTCTTCAGGCACCTTGCCTGTTCTCCAGGACCTTTCAAAGATGAAGGAGAACGGCCCAGCAATGACTTCTGCCAGCTCCCTCAGCACTCGTGGGTGCATCCCATCAGGACCCATCGACTTGTGGATGTCCAGTTTACTCAGCTGATCTCTAAGTTTATCTTCTTCTACCAAGGGAAAGTCTTCCTTCCTCCAGACTTTCTCTGTTACCTGCAAAGTCTGGGACTCTTGAGGGCTGGCCTGAACAGTGAAGACTGAAGCAAAGAAGGCATTCAGTAACTCCGCCTTCTCTGCATCATCTGGCACCATGGCCCCTGTCTCATTCAACAGCAGGCCCACATTTTCTCTAGTTTTCCTTTTGCCTCCGATGTACTTGAAGAAACCCTTCCTGTTGACCTTGACATCCCTTGCCAGATTTAATTCTTGCAGCATTCTAGTAATCTTCCCAAGTGGTCAGTCCTTCTTCCACTTAGTGTAAACTTCCTTCTTCTGCTTGAGATTTTTCAGAAGCTCCCTGCTCAAGCATGCTGGTCTCCTGCTTCCCTTGCCTGATTTCTTGCTCTTAGGGATGCACCGATCCTGAGCTTGGAGGAAGTGATACTTGAATATCAACCAGCTCTCTTGAGCCCCCCTACCCTCTAGAGCCCTAACCCATGGGATTTCTCCAAGCAGTTTCTTGAAGAGATCAAAGTTAGCCCTCCTGAAGTCCAAGGTTGCAACCCTACTTGTTGTTTTATGCCTACTGCACATAATCCTGAACTCGATCTTCTCATGATCACTACAGCCGAGGCTGCCCCCAACCTTAATGTCCTTCACCAGTCCCTCTTTGTTGGTCAGTACTAGGTCCAGTAGTACACCTCTCCTTGGCTTCTCCACCACCTGAGTCAAAAAGTTATCATCAAGACACTGGAGCAACCTCCTGGACTGTACATGCCTAGCTGTGTAGCCTTCCCAGAAGATATCAGGGTGATTGAAGTTCCCCATGAAAACCAAGGCCTGTGATTGTGAGGTGACTTTCAGCTGTCTCTAGAAGGCCTCATCAACTTCTGCATCCTGATCAGGTGGCCTGTAATAAACCCCCACAGCAGCGTCTCTCATGTTAGCCTACCCCTTATTCATTACCCAGAAGCTCTCAACTCACTCTTCATCCACCCCCAGGGAAAGCTCAATACATTCCAGTTGCTCTCTCACATAAAGAGCAACTCCACCACCTTGCCTTAGCCATCCATGACAGCATTCCAGTCATATGAGCTATCCCATCATGCCTCAGTAATTGCAATGAGATCATGAGATCATACACCCAGTCCTAAACACAGAAGCTTGGACCAGAAATGACATGGCAAAGAAATCAACAAAACCAGCAAATTAATGTACTTTTTTGCTTTGCAGAAGATGGTGGGAATTCAAAGGCAAAAGAATGACCTCAGTGGTTACGTTTCATTCCTGAGATTCTCTGTGTAAGGAGAGAGAACTGCTTGTTAAATCTGTATATTTATTTATTAATAGAGCAACTTATGCTAGCCTGAAACTGCTTTGGAGAAGTACAACTGAAGCCATACATATTTTTTTTTTTATCTGATCAGAATTTTGCTGTACATACTTATCAGTCACTTTGCAGTTCGGTATCCTTCTCTTGCTTCCGCTGCAACCCAATAGATACCACAACAGCCTCAGCTACCCCTGAAATACATCTAGGGCAGCATCTTTCTGCACTAAACCGTACCTTTTACTAAATATTAGAAGAGAAGGGACTGAGATGTTGGGCTGGGGGTGCTTTCTCTAACTCAGTGCGCTAGTTTCCCTCCGTTTCCGCACAACTTGTCCCTTAGAGACATGAAGCAGATGAAACTGTGGTCCTCTTGCCTGTAGGAGTGCTTGGGCACGGCTGACAGGGGGAGAGCTGTGCAGCATTACGGGTACTTCTCTCTCCGCTCCAAGGCTTCAGAGTGGGAGTGTTAATTAAGGGAAATTCACATTTCACAGTCCTCCACCACCCCCCACCGCCCCTCCCCCCACATATAGTTTAGTGGGAGCGAAGAAGTGAGGGAAGGGAGTGGGAAGATGCTGGTAAAACACGGTCAGATCCTTGACACAACCTGGGCTGTTTTTGGCAAGGCAGCTGTCGGTGGCTCCAGCTCTCTGGTACAAGGCAGGCTACTGGCCTGGGGAGGTGCTGAGGGCTATCCCTCCTTCCTACCCTGCTCAGGGCCTGGGATAGCTCCTGTCTTAAGTCCAGCAGAGGCTGACATGAAGGCATCCGTAGCACTGATCCTGTGATATACCTAAACACTAGGGAAAATAGAGATAAGGCAGAAAGAAATCCTGATCCATGTTGCTTCTCCCTAATTGCAGGTCTTATAGAACATTTACACATTGTTGCCTTCTCAGTGGTTAAATCCGTGCACGTTTATTCAGGCAACACAGAGGTTTCTACCTGTTTTGGGTATTAATCCTTAACTAATAGTTTATCACTAAGGAGTTCTCTATGCAGTGAGAACACAGATCAGATGCTGCCACCAGTTACATTACTGTCACTTTACAAACGTACATCGCTAACCTAACTCAGGATGTAGCCCATCAACTGAACTCAAAGGAAGACACATAGAGGTGGGCACGTACAAATTAGTAAGTGATCCAGGCATTCCTTGGGGAATTTAATCTAAATCTTACATGTCGTATAACTGGGATGGGAAGCAGATGCCTAATAATAGATCTCTATTCTAATACCATCTGCTCAGACCAAATCCCCATAACAAACTGTGTCTGCCCGCGTGTCATGCATTTCTGCAGTTTCAGCCTTTCCGTGGCTCCTTCTCCAGGTTGAAAGAATAAATCCCTGTCATGTTCACCCACAGCAAAGCATTAGGCCATCAGCCATCTGTTGTTTGTTTGTGAGGTTATCTTATCTCTGCTGAGCCTCAGCATCCTGGCACACAGTGTAACTCAGCCACATACCACTTCTCTCTCTTCTCATAGCAAGACATTAAAGATGTCCTGTTAAATCAAATCAGCCCAAATATCTAAAAGAAGGTGAATCTCAAATGTGCTTTTACAATACAGAGTCAACAAGACGTTTTATTTCACTTAGACTAGTACAATTGATTATTTTTAAAATATCCTTACTGAGGTTTAATGACTGTGAAAGGAACTATCCCCTCAGTTTTCAAAACAGCAGACAGGCTCTTTCATTTCCTGCACAAACACACAGTACTGCAAACTGTTTAGAAACATGTTTTCCTTTCTCCTGTTAATAAGTCTCTATTTCTGACAGAGGGCTAGATCACAGCACTTAGCCCTTACCCTGTTTTGGAGAGGGTAAGCAGCTGTACAGATCAAGGGGTTATCGAGGTCTGTAGGTATTCATAACGTACACTGGAGAGTAAATGCTACCGAGAGCTGGCTCTGAGCAACACGTTGTATCTGACACCCACAACTGGCCAGCTAAGCTCAACCATTAACACCATCCTCTCTGTAATGATGGAGAAGTTGATGGACCCACCTTTGGAGAAGAAGGTGGTGGACCCTAGGTATTCAAGCAGGTCCTTCTGTTAGCTGGACAGGGTAGAATGTTCTTTTGTTTCTACGGTGTCATTTAATGGTAAGAGTTTCAACAGCACTAGTTTAACGTGCTAATCAACAACTAGCATGCAACTGGGACTAACAAGAATCAAGTTTCTACGGATATCTTTTACATGATGGCTGCAGGGATTCAAAATGTTTATGCTAGAAGGATTTTTTCCTGGTTGGGTTTTTTTGTCCGTTTTTATTTTTTTCCCACACTGATCAAAACAAGCAAGTCCCTTGTCTCTTTCATGCACCTAAATAAACAGTACCACTCTAGCCACACTTTATAAAGCATTAGAAAATTTTCAGTGGCAAGAACTCAAGGTGGATGCTAAGGCTTCCCATCGCATCGTTACTCCCGAGCATTTGTTTGCTGACACTGCTGTTTGTGGAAGGGACTTCTCCATACTGTACCCAGACCAGTTGCTCCAGTCAGCCCGATAGAGTTCAGTGTAACAGGGCTGATTTATAGCACTGCCAGATTTACACCACCTCCATTTTCTCTGTCTTCTCTTGTTCCCTGCCCCTCACGGTAACAAGTTTGAAGCCTGGGGAGATGGAGGGTGGAAGCATGAGAGTAGCTGTGCTGGACAGCCACTGGTAGTCACCCCTTTGTCAGAGCATGGATAGTGCTGCAGCCACAGGGTAAGGAGCTAACGTGAGCAACTCCTGCTTTGAGTGCTTGAGCAAAATCATCTACCAAAAAGAGTTTTCCCACACCAAATAGCTTCTACTGCTACAAAACGCTAACCATCCACCAGTAAATTACTCCACCTGCTCTCCACAACCCTCAGTGCAAGGTCTAACTTGTGAGGCTTAGACTGGATCCCCACCGAGCTTGCATAACTGCATTTAACCTTTCCATGCCATCTCTTTGAGGGATGGATCCCTTTATTATGTGCACTGCAAAACCCCTTGAGTCCTTTGGGTAAGAACTGCAAAGGACTATTTTCAAACACTTTTGGCTCCATGGTCATTCAGCATGTGTCTGACTTTGGCTAGGGTGAAATTTTTCTTGATGATCATCAGATAATTCACAGACATCTCCTCTGTGGCCCATGGCTGTTGCTCTTGCCTTAGATGAGCCTGTTTTGCAGTGGTACTCTGGTAAATGTTCCTTACACATTCTATTGGTGTTAGCAGGAGAATGGGGCTGTCCTAGAGAGATGACAGGCTGGCTGTTATGAAAAGCAAAGGTGAAGCTTGGGGACAGGATAGAAGCTCACATCCATTCTTTACCTGAAAACGCTTAATGAGTTTTGAAGCTAGCAGCTCCCTTAGCTTGTAGAAGTAGAGCAAGCGACATGGTTGAATGAAGCTCTGTGGTTAACCCGTGAATCACAAACACTGCAGTCATCATAAACCCTGGGGTTTGGTGCCTGCTGCTCAGAAGCTCATAGAGTTGTTCTCCCTGCAGCTGTCTGTTACATAGCTATCACGTCCAGTTCGCTGGGACAAATTTGGATCATGAGATGCCGAAAGCAGGTTTGACCCTATTATCAATCCTCAATAGCTACTATCCAAAAAGTAAACTGTGCATCACGAATGTTAAGCCCCAGAAAGAGCACTACGTTGGTGCTCTTAACTAAAAGCAGAAAACCCTCAGTGACACAGCTGATCTTCCTCAAAAGCCTCAAGACAATCTCACCCATTCCCCCTTGCCTTTTGCCTCCCTGTATTTCTAATACTGCTGGATAATGAGAATTGAAGGTTTTTATATCTTTTGCTGCAGGTGACAAGAGAAGTTGGGAGCAGTTCAGACATCCTGCCAGGAGCGGCTGTGTGGTGTGCTCCTTGCTTGGAAGCACAGCGTTCACGCATTGTGTTGTGATGCCAGTGTCATAATGTTGTGACACTGTAAATTGTTCTGCTCTCCTCAAGCACGTTTTCATTACAGAAATACTTTCACCTTTGCTGCTTGGTGAAAATGGATAGGAATCTCTCAAATTGCTGAGAAAAGGAAGGAATAGAAAGGAAAAAGTGCTTCCCTGAGGCTAGAGAAAGATGAGAACGAGTAACTACAACAAACCATGACATAAAGTCAAATGGCAGTTCTGTAGAAGACTGCTGAGCACTAGTATATTGACTGTATAGGGAAAGTTGATTTCAAGAGATAACTTACAGTAAACTGAAAACAATACACTATAAGTCAAGGTTATTTTAATTTTGTGTTCAAGTGCCTAAAGATTTTTGGCTTATTTGTTGTTAGATTTTATCTGAGAAAGGTTAATAATAAATCCATTAACAAAAGTGTCTGGGGAGATTTGGTAAGCCAAGCAGCAATAAATAAAAGAATTTTTTTTATGACCTAATGTTATTGTTTCACATTTGGGAAAGAACAGAACAGAGAAAATACGGTTTATATTGAAACAATAGCAGAAGCAAAAACTGTGAAAACAGGAAGTCATCTGTAAACTGAATGCTTCTTATTCCAGTTCTTTGGACTATATGAAGCACAAAGCTTTTCTAATTCACAAATATCACAGCCATTTTCATTTGTAACTGCACTGTTTTGCTTTTTTTGAAGAAAACTGTCTGACTTCTTAAGGATTATGATACTGGATTCAAGCAACACAACAGGAATGCCCCTATTTTCTTTGCAAATTTAGCTGAGTACGTTAGTGTTGAAATTATGCCACTTCCTGATATTTTTTTTAAAAAAACAAACCAAAAAGCAATACATACAAAGATGATAATTTTGCTGCATATTGAATACACATGTCCTAATTGTGAGTGGTTTTTAGACCTCTCAACCATATTGCCTCCTTAGTTATCCATATGCGTACCAGACTTCTAGAGCTTTGCTAGTTTTTCAGGAATGTTAGGGTACATACCAATAATCATAGCAGTACTTGCCTAAATTAGAGTCCAAAGCTTTGATGTTAAAATGTTAGTTAACACGCTTAAAATTTTCATCATAATTAAATCATAGTGATATAAAACGGTAGTTGGTTTTGTAGGCTTTAATTCTCTGCAAATTGCAGAAACGGGTTAGCAAAAACTTGTATTAAGATATCTGTCCAAACCAACCTCATGGCAGTCAGTGGAGCAATTTGAGATTTGCAGCATGTTAACTGAGGCTCTAAGGTGGGTTATTATTTGAGTTAAATATTAAGGCAACTTTCCACTATTGCTCTGACTCCAGATGAAAAAGATGAGATAGACCATCAGGTAAGAAAATATTTTAGAATGTAGTGGGAACTTGAAGGAAAAAAAAAAAAAAGAGTTGCCAGACTTTGGTCAAGATGCATGGTCATCTTGTGTAACAGGCTCTCATTTACTTATAAAACCTTCAAAGAGCCATCAATCATCTGTACCACAGATATTTGTAGAAATATTTGTGAATGCAGTTAAAACACCCTGCCATTCATTGAGGAAAACGCTGCTGAACATAAACTGTCATTTGAGTTAATAATAACGCTAATAAATCTGAACAGCTTCTTTCATTCTCAAGCCCTTTGATCTTATCAAATGCATAAAGCTTGTAAACTGTCTCAGCCTCCTGGGGATAAATGAACGAAACCCCCTATTCTGCTGTAGATTGTACCACAGATGCAGCCCCAGGTCTTCAGCAACAAAGCCAAAAGGCTGGAGCTAAGTCAACCATTCTGCCATCAGTCAGTCAAACACAATCTCTAGTAACTGTTATGGCAGACAGTTACTAGGAAGAGATAGTCTCAGCACAAATTATTGTTAAATGTAAGTTTTACCTAAACAAACGTCAAGTGTATTTACAAGGCACCCGGTCCCTAGGTGTGCACATCATCCTTTGGAAGGAAATCTGAGCAAGGGAACCCCACTTCATTTGGAGAGGTTGCCTACCATAGATAAGTGTGAAGCTGGACTAGGGAAGACAGAAAGAGTTTCTTCAGTGCAGGGACAGCCATATAAGCCACAAAAGCAACACTATATAATTTGGAGGGTGGATTTTCTTTCTTCTGATTGCAGGGATTTTTTAAAATTTTTTTTTTCTAAAATTCAACACATTGTCTGAAATTATATCTTCCTTGGGCTCCCTGTCGTTTGGAGATGTATATAGATAAACAGAATGCATCTCCAAAATGTTTATGCTGTTGAATATGCCAAGGAAAGTATTTTTTCTGGACCAAAAAAATCTAATTATTATGTTGCTATGTGATAATCTTGGCAATAGTCTAACTATCCATATAGCATATGGAATAGAATAAACCAGAAAGCAACAAACAAGCAAAAAAACCCCAGATCTGCAATTTGTTCACAAATACTGCAAATCAGCCTTGTTATTTGCAGCAACTTGTTCATTGTTCACACAGTTTTTTCACTCCTAATGAAAGTTTCCTCAATATTAACAGAATTTAAGTATTTGTTAGGGCTTACCTCTCCTTATCTCCCTGTTTCAAGTGATCAAAAGAGGAAATCAGGTGACCATTTGCACAAATAAAGCATTACAAATGCCCGAACAGACCTTAGATAGAACAGAAGCTGACAGTTGTTCCTTGATACTTTTTCAAGGAACGCTTCTGGGGAGCCACCATCTTAAAAGACAGTCAGGATTTTATTACGAATATGACAATGATGAAGTTTAGGCTGTGTACAAGGACACAGCAAGAGGCACTGTCTCTGCTGTGTTAAAACACAAAATTCTGCAGTCCTTATGCCACCCATTTCATAGGGTTAAATGTCACCTAAATTAATTTGAAAAAGTCTAAATTTAAAGCAAATATGGCTCAAAATACATGTATGATTTAAAAAGTTGATGATAATATTATTTGGAGGAAACCTTCCATATCTTAATAACAGATTATGAATGACCTCCATACCTCTAGCTTCATACCTCTCTCTTCTGCACACTTCTGTGTTCTAGCATTAAAATTCCAGAGCCATACTGCTCTGTCACAATCTTATACAGCAGAGCAGGATGCTGTGCTCTGTATAAGCTATTTAAATTAAGAGCCAATAAAGCTCCCCTTTGATTTCATACTCTGGGCTCCTGACTGGGGTACAGCCAAACCCTAGGAAAAGGAGCTTGTACTTAGCTTATCTCAGCCCACTGTAAAGCAAAGTGAGCAAATGGCACATACCCTCACAGCTGGAGACCAATCTAGACCTCTGACTAACCAAATAAGGCTGTGGAAATAATGCATTAAAAACAAGGAGACCTTACTGTGCAATGCTGTGTTCTGCAAACAGCAGATAGCAATTGTGCCACAGTCTTAGTGGCCATCCAGAAGTTTTGCGAGGCCAGAGGTTGAAGAACATGAAAGACACCACTTCAAAGCTGGGGAACGCAATTTTTGAGGACATAATAATCTTTTTACTTTGCAAGAAAATAACATAAATTTGAGAACAAGTGTATACCCCCATCCTGGATTCCACCCATAAAACACAGACAACCTGCTTCAGAACTTTTACAAGTCAATGGAAAATCTCCCATTGGTTTCAGCAGGCTTTAGAAAAGACTAATCAAAATATCTGACTCATCAAAATACTGCTGGGATATTTGCATTTTCTCGTAAGTAAACTTATAATGTCAAAGTAGTGGTCAGAGTAAAAATAGCATCCTCATTGACTTCTCTCTGTTATTTTGGTACCACATCTCTTAACAGTCAGATAGATACCTTCAGTGATTTCTTAGCGTCACAAAGAAACCCCTTAAGTATAAACACAATATACTTATCTATCCACAATCATGTTCAAAGTATGTGTGACAACATCACTACTGAGACAAAAATGATATGTGATTTGCTTTTAAAAGCCATACCTGTCTGTTTAACTGCAAGGTATCAGTTTTTCAGGGCTCAGCATAGAAAGTGTTAATTCAATCAAGAGAACACAATACGAACAAGTGGGGAAGGACAGGAGAAGAAATTAATTGAAATTACTAATAAGAAAAAAGTGATGCTTGGCATAGTGAAAAGCGTGGTAAACATGCTCCCATGTAGTAGTTGTTGCGTATGTTTGTTGCATTCTCCGTTAAAGAATAAGAGCAATAAGGGTCAAGGGGGCTTTGGAAAGGGCCTTTTCTTCATGATGCAAAATATTAGGAATAGAGGAAAACCCCCTCACAGATTCCTCTTCTACATAGTTCCTCCTCCCACCCCATCTCACCACTCTCTTTGCCTTCCTCAGCCTTTCTTTTGAGCTCTGAGAACATTTCCCAGCCTGTTTCTGTCAATCACTGTTGTCAGAACAGCAGCTGCACGGAAGTGTCCACAGAATTATTTTATGCTGAAAAAACACTAGCTTAATGTATCTGAAATCTGCAGGAATATTATTGGCAAGGAAACATTGTTCCATTGCCTGCCTGCCTGCTATTCCACTTCTTAAATCAGGTGGCTTGGTGGGACACTGCGGAGCTTGCTGCCTGACTGCTGGTACAGTGAGAACTGGCAGACCCGTAAGTCTTCCCCTCAGTTGAAATGAAAGTCTGTTTGGACTGGTTTTGGTATTTTTGCCTCTAGGAGGTATAGCATTTCACCTACAAGTATGTCCATCTTCTAGAATGAAAATGATCAGAGGGCTGGAGCACCTCTCCTACGAAGACAGGCTGAGAGAGCTGGGGTTGTTCAGCCTGGAGAAGAGAAGGCTCTATGGAGACCTTCTAGCAGCCTTCCAGTATCTGAAAGGGGGCCTGCAGGGAAGACGGGGAGGGACTCCTTATCAGGGGGTGTAGTGATAGGATGAGAGGTAACAGTTTTAAACTGAAAGAGAGTAGATTTAGATGAGATATTAGGAAGAAATTTTTTGCTCTGAGGGTGGTGAGGCACTGGAACAGGTTGCCCAGAGAAGTTGTGGATGCTCCATCCCTTGAAGTGTTCAAGGCCAGGCTGGATGGGGCTTTGAGCAACCTGGTCTAGTAGAAAGTGTCCCTGCTCATGGCAGGGGGGTTGGAAGAAAATGATCTTTAAGGTCCCTTCTAACCCAAACCATTCTATGATTCTAGTTCCTTTTCTGGTTAAGGGGCTTATTGCAGAATGATGTCATAGTGTGACTAGGGATAAACTGAGGCAAAAGAGTGTGTTATAATGGTGGGACATCTGCCAACTGAACATACGATGTGAGCTAATGGTATTGCTGGAGATATGCTTTCTCAAAACAACACACTTGGTTAGAGAAGTTCTCCCTCTGACTACATGTGTGTGATCCACCTTACTGGGTTGCCCACTGTGAAACTGGAGTGTCCCAGAGAAACATTAGTAGAGAAAGAGAAGAAAACAGGCTAGGTTATGCCTGGTTTTAGGAGTGTGCTGTCTGGAGAGTTTATCTGCAATCAGAGAAACAGGGACTCCACTGAGGAGCAGAGCTGATGAAGAGGAAGAGCTAATGACTGCATATGCCTTTAGTTTCAGGTAAAATATAACATAACCTTTCTGAATTATTTCTGGCTGTAAACTCACTCTAGCAATACTTTTCCTGCTGCTGCCCCTGGAATAACTCCTTATTTGTCTTTTTTTTTTTTTTTAAATGTAAATCACAAGCAATGAATTGATAAATATCTCAAACCTGGTATGTTTAGCTTTGCTATCGGAGCATTCGAGAACAGTGCAACAGACAGACCATCTAAACTGCCCTCCTCAGATCTCCCTTCACATTTTAGTGACTCGTTATTGGGTCTGTGTGTAGGGATGGAGGTTTCATCCCTCAGTGTTGTGTCATTAGAAAAATGTAAGTATCCTCGGCAATTTTGAGTCTCGCACCCCAGATAGTTTGAGGGGAAACACCAAGCCTTTCAACCAGTAATGATAAGGCTGAACACGAGCCCAAAGGTCTAATTCTTGCTGGCGTACTGAAACAGATCAATTCCACTCAAAAAGATAATACATGATTCGAGAAACTGTGCTCCGGGCTGAAATTTGGCATGTAAGGGTCTCAGCCCAGGAGAAAATTGCATGATCCACTCTTTGAAAAACAACAAAGATTGACGTTTCCTATTCTGAATGAGTAGGAAACAATTTAAGCTAAATTTAATAAGTCTTGACTGGTTTATGAGGTTTTGTTGGTGGTGGTTTTTTTAAATTTGATGTCCGTAAAAAACTTGAATGGATTTGGTTAACATTATACAGCTGTATGAAAAAACAGCACAAGATGTAACCAATTTCTGAGGACAGGCCCACACAAGAACCCCATGTAATTTCATTGTCTAGAGACTGGAGGAGACTCCAAGCCAGTGCCAGGTTGCAGTAGCAAAACCAGAGAACAATTCTCATTATATTTGGTTTCAGAGATTAAGTCGGATTTACGGACTGCCTAGACTTTGTGGCTGGACTCTCTGAAGAATTCCACTGTACAAGGGAAATAGGGGAAAATAAGACAGAGAGCATAAAATGTGTCTACAGGCAGATTAAAAGTTTAAAACACAGCAGCAAGAGTAATTTTGTGGGAAAACGGGATGATGTTATGGGGTTGATGTGAACTCAAATGTAGTTAAATCTATAATTAACAGACAGAAAAATATAACTTTGAGGAATAAGAGATGGCAGAGCAGTATCTTGCAGAAAAGGATGATGGCAACCGTTGAGACTTGACTCACTTGACACTGCACTGGGTACAGACCTGGAGAAGACAGTCCAGAAGACTGGACTGACAGATAGGGCCATAAGAAATTATTATGACCATGTACCTATGCAGAAGAGAGGCTGGAGTAAACCCTACCCTGTGTTTTTGCTCTCAGGCCTGTAGGTTTCTGTGCAAGAGAGAATACTCCTCCCAGGAAAAAAACATGTCAACTACCTTTGCTACTTCCAGAGGGTGGCAACACATCAACCACAGTAGCTTTTCCAATATTCCGATTTCTCTAATGAGCTATGAAAAAAGATAAAATCATTCTGAACACTTGGTTGGGAAAGAAGAGATGTGATTTAACCTCAGAAAATGACACCACACATGTAACTACTAACCACAAGAGTGCTGATCACTGGCATTAGAATTCATGTTGCTCTTTTTCTAAATAGGCATTTACAGGCATTGTGCTAGCAGCTGAAGGGCGATCATTAGCAGCTTCTGCAACATGATTCAGTCTTTTAAGTTTTCCCTTTTTGCACTTCTTTTTTTTTCTTTTTTTGCCAGCCTGCTGACAACAATGTGAATGTAAGAGCCAGCAGACTGAAAGCTGCACAAAGACAACGTCGGCCTTGGTCCACCTTCCCCATAACCTGGCACAAAGCCCTGCACGCAGTGCTGGGGCCCTATCACCATTTTTACTGAAGTCACGCTATACAGCCCAAAGTAAAAGAGTACTTTTCACTTCAGGTCATTCACAAGGTCTCAGTATCACTCCGTATCAGCCCATGGCATTTTCAGCCATCATCAGCAGATGCTGGAAAACCAACCTAACAACATGAGTATCCGGAGAAAAGAAATTCAGTCACTTTGTCTAAATAGTGAACAAAATGAATAAATGTAAGCCTTTCTACTGCTTCTCCTTCCTTTCTGCCTTTTGGGAGAAGGCAGCCCAAATTCACAAAGGAAAAAAGGAAAAAAGGAAAAAAGGAAAAAAGGAAAAAGAGAAAAAGAGAAAAAGAGAAAAAGAGAAAAAGAGAAAAAGAGAAAAAGAAAAAAGAAAAAAGAAAAAAGAAAAAAGAAAAAAGAAAAAAGAAAAAAGAAAAAAGAAAAAAGAAAAAAGAAAAAAGAAAAAAGAAAAAAGAAAAAAGAAAAAAGAAAAAAGACAGGCAAGCAAAAAAACAGCTGTGTCTCAAAAGCACTCAAAATATCAATATAATTGCACATAATAATCTCAGCCCAGCAATGCACTTAAATGCTTAGCTTTAGGCAGATGAATATAACCTTTGAAACAAGTTAACGAATTGCAGAGCAAAAGAATTCAGTTAACTGATCCATACCATGGATCAGTCACTGGCATGACTGGACTTAACAAACAGAATGGCGATATTCTTAAGTGTTTGTGAGACTTTTTGTACAGCTGACATACATAACACTAAAATACATGCACAGGTTAGGATCTATACCTAGATGCGCATGGAATAAGATATAATATATGCAGAAGCCTAGAGGTTAACCTATGCATAGTCCCAGTGGTGGACCTAAATGTCCTAACACATTTCCTTGAACTATGCATTACAAGGATTTTATTTGAAGAAGGTTTTTAGACTACATCTATCTTCTGGGTCTTGTGAGGTTTTTTCCCACGTTCAGAAAAGATCAAGGACATCAAATGTAGCAGAACGTTTTAAAAAGTTTCCATTTCTGTAACAAACACAGTAGTGAAAGTGTTTGTAAATATTAACAGATGATGTTTTTCTACAACCTGCCTGCCATGAGAGAACCTAAGTAGCTTGAATTGGAATTAGACACCCTTTCAAACACAGAAGAAAATTTACGTTTTTGAATAATTTTAAATATGTTGTCCTCTATGAGGATAAATGTGGTTATCACTTAAAATAGCAATAACAGGAACAATATACAGAAGCAATGCACAATAAGGCAAAATGGAAGAGGTAGGTGAAACGTGCCATTTCATATGCTGCAAATCTACTATTACTACAGGGGGAAAAAAAAAATGTAAATTGCACAACATCAAAAAGGAACATTAAATTTAGCCCACTTCCAAAACAATATAATCCATGTTAGTCACTGAGCAAGAGTTTCCATGCCCTTCTACAGGAATGTACCAAACGTGGAGAACCCCAAAGCCCAGGCCTTTCCTTTTGAACAATACATTGGATTTTGGTAAAACTAGCAAAGCCTGAATTCCTCTAGATCTGTCTCCTCTATTCTTCACTCCACAATGGTCCTGCTCATGTCCTTTATCACTACACTCTCCCCTGAAAGTCTTTTCCTTCTCTTCCCTGGCCAGACAGCGAATCAAGTCAAACCAATGCTGCTGCCCTTACGTAGCTGCCCCTACACCAATGCGGGCACCCATCTGGATGTCTCTCTTCTACACAAGCAATTCTTTGAGATTCCTACCTTTCCATCAGATTTAGTTTAAGCTGTCAGACAGGCTGACTATTTCATGCAGAGTAGATGTAGTTCAGTAGGAAGGTGACTCAGAATGGCCTAGATCTGTAGTTTACAAGAGAAGTTATTGCTTTAGCTGACTGTTTGAAACCCTGAAAGCAGAGGACATGCTGGGTATCATATACCTGGTGTGGGTAACTTCACTCTTCTAGCAAAAGCATAGTCAGTCTGGAGGAAACTCAATACAATAAACAGTCTTGAAATATCTTACTACAGACAGCCTCTCAGGCAAGATGAGCAGAAAAGTTCTGATCAGTAAATTCTGGCAGAGCCTACGTGAACATGCAGCAACCCACTCAGCACTATCAAGCCCAGAATGACAACTTTACGCATCAGGTAATCTTCAACACTGAACACGAGAGACCATCTTCTGAACCTACCTTCTGTAGTTACATTGTAAGGAGCAACTCTACCTACAGCGATACAGGCGAGGGGAAAGTCTGCCTGCCCTACAGCCCCATAAATGAGAGCAATATAGACCCCAAGTAACTAAAAGTTCTTGAGCTGCCTTTTGACTTATACTACAGATTCTCAGTTTTATAGCATGAACCGAAGTTTATGCATTCCATGTTCGTATTCTCACATAATTTCATTCATTACCTAAAGAATTTGCATGGAGACCTGTATCAATTTTCATCCATTTTACAAAACTTGGTGTTTTGCCAGAGCCCCCATCCAACAGCTCATTTAATCAGAAAAGTAGTTCAATATACACTTAACTTGAAAGCCAAATGGTTACGTGCACACACTACTAAGTATATACAGCTGTAATTAAATCACCAGCTTTTCAGAAGTGCTCAACATAGATCATCTCCAGCTGAGAAAGACAGCAAATAACTGACTCTCCTAGCAGCTTCTCCTCCATGTGTATTCCAAAATCCTCTGCCATGACATAACACAGGTACCAGTTGGCACTAGGCTCCAGATTGAATTTCTGTCCTCTAGAAGGTCTCTTTTCCATTTTACCTTTCCCATTTTACAAAGATGCAGAAAAAAACAGTATGTTCTGCCCACTATTAGTGATTAGGTCAACACATTTATTATGCAAGAAAATACCATAAAAGTGCATTTATGCTTCACAACATCCAGACCTAATTATCGCACAACAGAGATAGACTCCATTATGATGACATGCAATCATTTTGCACACATTAAAGCAGTACTAAGTTTCGTGCTATCCATTCTCTCACAAAACTAAAAGGCTCATCTCCACAAAGAAAAACATTGTATTAGCGGCGGTTTAAAAACCAAAATAAACACCCTGCAGCAAAAAACCTTAAGGTTCCCTGTAAAGTTCAGCACTGAACAGCAAGCCTGCATGGAATTGTAGCAGAACACAATTTTACAAACACATGCAGTACCAAATATTTAATGTCATCTTCCTGCCCAATTTTAAAAGGAATCACTTTTCCAAGTGCATACACCATGATACAGTAAACATTACTAAAAAGAAAAATAGAGTCTGATTCCTCTTCCATTTGTATTTCACAAATTCATAATTCAAAAAAATCCATGGAGTTAAACTGGTAAAAATGGCCCTTAGATGAGAAGAGACTCCAGCCCAGTTTGGGTTTCAGAACTGTCACTGGGTCTTTCGCACCTCTGACCACTGGGTCACTTCTTTTCAGAGAGCTGATCTGCTAAACAGAGCCGTGTGTAAGGAAGTAACAGAAGTTACGGTAAACTACCTTTGTGAAATGGTGGAGCCAATAAGAGGGCTTTCCTGACTGCGTTGCAAGTGTCGCTGAATGCCTCGGCAGCATTCTCTTGAACCTCCAGCAGTCTGTTTTAAAACTTTGAGACTCATTTTCATTTCCGTTTGTATACCTGTTTCTAACCACACACCCTACTGAGCAAAAACCACTAAGTGAATACTAAATAAAGTGGAATGGGTGTGTTTCAGTTAGTCAATTTACCTTAAAAAAAAGCTGCAAAATACTGCATAAGCCTTAGCTTTGTTTCACTGCAGCAAGATACAAATAACCCACTGGTTACATGCTTTTCCGCCTGTAAATGCCATTATTGTACGAAGATGTTTTTAACAAGGAAGCAGGAGTTGAATATACTTTTCCAGTATTTAACTACATGAGTGAAAGCACAAAGACATTTAGGGCTAAATATTTTATTATCTATGTAGTAACACGAAGCCACTAAAAACTACAATTACAATAGTTCCGTTGCATATATGAGCCTCAGAACATACAAGGGCAAGAACATCCTAATCTAGGCCCATCAGCCACTCTATTGCACAACCCAACTGGGGGCTCCCTGTAATCCAGGATTTAGAAATAACTGAAGTATCACTTGTTCCTAGAACAGTTGAAAGAATCAAAGTACCCAAAAGCCAATAAACTAGGCTTTAAGAGCAAACTTCCTGCTTTTCACCAGGTCCTGATGGCCACCAAGCCTGTGGTAAATACACTTAACAGAAAGAGTACATTCAATAGACAAGATCATTATACTGAGACTTTCCCACTCACAAGTGCAATGATAAGGCAACAGGAAGAATGCCAAGGATGTCTTAACTGAACTGAATTTTGCAAGAAAGAAAAGTTAGCTCTTCTAGGTCTGAGGCCTTTATTTCATAAGCATTGTCTTTATTTCATAAGCAGGTTCCAACTCTATCACCTAGTGTACAATTTGAAATGAATCAGAAGTGAATCACAGAGTACTGGTATCATGTGATCAGTGACTAAGCTACTAAGAACATGAATAACTCCTTATAAACTCCCTTAAGTCTTCCAGTGGTTATCAAAAAGTAGCACAAAACCCAATGCAATGCAAGAAAGCATCAAGCAATTGCCAGGCGGTCTTACTAAGTGCAAAGTTGAAAATCGTGGGTTGCTATACTGATGCGCTACACAGAATTCTTCAAGATTTATGCAAAGTGAGGGTTTTTTTCTGGTGGCTTAAAGAAGATGGTGTGGGGATGTCTGCAAAGATGATTAGAGTAGCATGTGATTTGAAAACTGGGCAAACTGATGTTCTTAAGGTCTCAAAGACCTTGATGAAACACACGGACATGTATGAAATAGGTATGTGGAGAAGTACATGCTGGGGTTTAGCGACTGAACTGAAACTGCCATAAGTCAATGTCCCTGCCCCACACGAGGTGCAGTACTACAAGATAATCTTAGAATAGCTAGAACCAACCAAAATGGAATAAAGTATTTCATTGATACTTCCTGGAACTTCCCTTCACAAGTAGGAAACGCTCTGTTACCCTTCAGTTTAAAACTTATGAAACACATAGTAGTCTTCTTACTACAGGCTTATTATTGCCACTTTGGAATTTGGTACTCTGTAACAAAGGTAGCTATTTAACTCTCTTTATTGAATTGATCACATTTGGTCAGAATCAAATTCATAAGAAGCCACCATCCTACTCATCGGTTATGACACCATCATTGAGGGTCAGCAAACAGATTCAACCTTAACTAGGGTGTTTACTTTTTGAGTTGGAAATAGTCTTTGTTTTTTAATGACAGCTGAAAGCTCAGTTGGTAACAGAAATCAGGGCTAGGAGCTAATGTATTCTGTTTCCCTGCTCCAACGCAGAATCAGCTTTCTCAAAGCCAGTATGCTTCAGAACCAGTTTAATTTGCTGTTAAAGTTCTACAGTGATGAGGATTTGACAGCCTCTGTAGGCGACATATTCCAGCACTTGAGCACCTCTGTCATTAGAGAGTTTTCCTTACTGTCTAATCAAAGACTTCAGGTGACTTGGGCCGCTTAAGCCCATTACACCTGGCCCCCAGCAGACAGAAGAAACATTCTTTTTCTCCTTATCAATATATTTTCTCTATTTAAGCATAGCTTCCCTCATGTCTTTTCTGAGCTAGGAAACACCAAATTTGTCAATTTTTTTCCTCAGAAGCCAGGTTTTCTAGATCTCTGGTCAACTTTGATGTCCTTTTCTGAACCCTTTGCAGCTTGCACCTTTATGAAGCAAACCTGAATATACTACTCCAGAGGAGGAATATACTACTCCAGAGGAGGTCTTAGCATCAGAGTTATAATATTATTTTTAATACCTGTACATAATACATACATAAAAAGTATATGTATATAAAGGTAAATGTGCATATATAATGTATACACATAAAACAATAAAAATAAGCACACACATCCCTCTACGCGTGCACTTATCTCCTTAGAGTTTCTGCAGTGGTACAATATCATTAAACCACTTTCAGTTTTAAAACCCATCTTCACACCGAGATCCTTTTCTGTAGAAATGCTGCCTATAAAGGACTTCACCATACTGTTTTTACAACTGATTACCCTAAGTGTAGAAATTCATACTTGTCCTTAGTGAGTTTTCCTTTATTTCAGATCATTATTTTAAGTACTTAATATCTTTCAGAAATAACATAATTTAATTACAATGTCCTTACAAAGATGATGCACTAATTAGGTAAAAGAATGATTGTTTTAATTTTCACTGCAGCAGAAAGCAGGTAGAATCTTGAGCTCTCCAACTTACATTTAATTCTATACAGGACCGTGGTGTTCCCCATCATGCAACAAGAATGCTACAATGTTTAGTAGATAGCACCAAAATACACAGGAAATTGCACTAAAGTTTGGGTTTGGTTTTTTTTTTTAAATTGGCTTATTGCCCATATATGCTTGTAACTATTGAGTCATAAATAAATTTATTTACACAAGTAATTGGTCTTAGGAGGAAAAACTCCAAAATTAAAATGAGAACAAATCCGTATTTTCCGAAGAGGAAAGCATCATACTATTTTGTGATCAATCCTGCACCAACAGAACCCTAAACAAGTCAAGTAAATGCAGATGTTGGAAGAAACCTTATAAACTTGATGTTTCTCCAAGCTCACTTCCCCCTTCAAACTCCCTAGAGAATCAGGGGAGGGGGGGACACGACACACAACATGGACCCACTGCTGTTCCTCCAAATACTCATCAACAATGCAGATATATCCAAGACACAAGTGAGTCTAATATGAATCCAAAAAGGGTAATAAGACTGTTCTGTGTGAGGGTAGGAAACATTAGGGGAGAAAAACCTCAAGGGAAAGCCATTACCCTCTCTCAGAAACAGCTTTTGGAAAGCTACATCTTGCAGAAAGAGCTCTGGGTGGGTAATTCTTTGAAACGAAAACAAGAAGATAAAAGCTCTTGTCAAGGGGAACTGGGATGATTTTGAGAAATTAAAATGTACTTCGAGAGAAATCAAATGAAATGTGGGTGGAAAACATTCCATTAGCCTTGGAAATTCAGATCAAGTACACAGAACAAGACAAAAAGTTAACACCACCACCCCCCCATACATTGTTCTACAGCATGTTTAAAATATTGATTTGAGCAAATTTAGATGAGAACTTTTTAATCAAATAGTCCTTTTCTCCAAAGCCTACAAAACATAATTTGAGCATTCAAGATTTTTTTCAAAGCTTTAAATTATGATACTGGAGCCACGTGCGGCTTTTGAGTAGTAGGCAATTCTTGAATAATTCAAGTGTAATGCCTGGCAACACAGCTGTGCTGGCATAACCACGGATGGATAAGACAAATGAGACTCCCAGAACAGAATCAGAAACTCCTGAGGCCGATATCACTATTTGACCACTGAACCCAGCTGCACGCTTAGCACTTACTCATCCCACAACTGCAGTGTTTTATAATAAGCTTCTCCCTAACTGCATGATTGATCCTGGGGCAGCCAGCCATCAGATCCAAGGAAGCACAAAGTCAGCCCCATCCAGAGGTTCAAACTGTAACAGACTAGCAGACACCAAGCTGCTTTCCTCTCAGGGACTTGAAGATGTTGCAGATCGCTTAGTTCCCAGTTCCTGGCCTTGATTTCCATTACTGATGCATGCTCCAGTATACTCCTGCTCTAATATTTCTGAATTACTGTTTCAGGTTTCCCCTGCCCTACATACCTTAGCTTCCTACTCTTTTCTCTAACTTCTAGATATATTTCTGGAACTAGTGTTTACAGACTCTCTGGCAAACTACCTTCTAACCCAGCAGCTGGGGCATGCCTCCTCACACTGCCCCACCAGCAAGTATGCTGGGGGCAGGCAAGAAGGCGGCGGGATACACAGCCAGGACAGCTGATGCCAACTGACCAAAGGGCTACTCTGTACCGTATCATGTCACGCTCAGCAATAAAAACTGGGTGGAAGTTTGCCAGGGCTGCTGTTGCTCAGGGACTGGCTGGGCATCTGTCAGTGGGTGGCAAGCAATTACATTGTGCATCACTTGTTTTATATATTCTTTTATAATTGTTATTATTATTTTCCCTTCCTTTTCTGCCCTATTAAACTGTCTTTATCTCAACCCACAAGTTTTCTCACTTTTACCCTTTCAATTCCCTCCCCCATCCCACTGGGAAGGGGGGAAAAGCGAGTGGCTACGTGGTGCTTGGCTGATGGCCAGGGCTAAAACCCAACAGTTCATCATTAAACTGAAACACCTCTTAGTCACCATGGACAAAAGAAGCAAAGCTTAAAAAAACCCCCACAGCTTCACTCCAAACTTAAAACACACCTAATCACCAGGTAGCACTATCAAATATCTGCATACAGAAGAAGCTCCCCAATTGCCAATTCAAGCTAGCTGCAGTATGCCAAATTGTCATCAGAGAAACATCCCCACGTGTGTTCAAGTGTAAGCTTTATTGGCCCCATTGTATCAGTCAGTCTAGCACAGAGCTTATGCCTCCAAAGTACTGTTGCAGGGCATTTCTTAGTGTTACTAATTAAGGTATGGGATCATTTTCTATGTTATTCAACCTAAACAAGTACTTTTTTAAAAAAAAAAAAAAACATATACTTTTAAAAGAGTAACACCATATACTGGAGATTGACATTAAACATAACTGGCTCTGCTGGAGGAAGGGAGAAGACAACCTCACCCATAGCCAAAGTGAGTATTTTGAAGGTGAAGCTTTTTCCAAAAAAAATGTAAAGGTTAAAATAAAAAGGAAGCTCTTGACATCTCACGCTATTGTTCTCTGCCAGAGGAGTTCCGTATTTCGAAAGAAAGATATTGCAGCATATCTCTAAATGATCTTTCATCACAATATAGGTGGCACGAGGCACTGAATTTTTCTTAACGTGACCTCTATATACATTTGAGTACTAAAACTGCAGTGTTCAGGGATTCCTAAAGTCATCTTCAATGCAAGTGTAATCCTAATAGTTCCCAACAAATACTCTCTTGTCTTTGCCTTTTGCCAGCTGTTGCACTTGCACCTTCTTACCTCAGTAACAGGGGAAAAAAACTGGTATCACGTTTAGAAAGTTATCTTAGCTTTTAATCTCCAACCTGTCCTGCTTAACAGAAAGATCTACTGAACTATGTAACAGTCTAAGGGAAGCACCTTCTTTCTCAGACTTTTTTTTTTTAAAAGTCTTTTTTAAAAGCAATGCAAAAATGTGTCTTCACACTTGGCGATACACAGTACAACACTGACAGACTTCACGCTAAAGCACACACAAACGAAACCAGATAACATAGGAAGTAAAATGCATGGGGAAGCATAAAGAACAAGTGATTTATTTCTTGCTTCAGCTTCATACATAGATTAAGGAGAAGTCTCTGAGCAAGCTGGAATTTAAACTATTCAAGCGATCTATTAGAGGCCTAGTCGAGCCCTGCTCGAGCCCCCTGGCCCCAATAAACCTGTTGTGGTTTGGGCCAGATTGGCCCAACCAGGCGGAACGACAGATGCTCTCTCTCCTGCTCTGCTTCCGAAGGGAGGCAGGAGAGAGAGAGAAAAAGAGAGACTTAAGAGATTAGAAGGAACTAAACTAAACCACTTTAATGAAATATTAATAATAAAATAATAAAAAGAAAATAATGAAACATATACAAAACCGTATCAAGCTCCCAGGATGACAATCACATCACCAGCAGGCACTGGGGAAGTCCCAGACTGGACTCAGTGATGGACGGGAACTGGATTCCGGATCTAGATTCAGGATCGGGATCAAAGGCAGACGCAGAGTCCTCCTTGGACGCCAGCCATTGAAGAAAGAGCACTGACCCTTTGATCCCTCAGCTTTTATGCTGAGCATGAGGCAGATGGGATGGAATACCCTGTTGGTCAGGTTTGGGTCACCCGTCCTGTTGGTTCCTTCCCGCAGGTGTGACCCCTCTACGCTTTTCCGCTTCCGACCCTCCAATGGGGCAAGTAACAAAGTTGGCTGGCCTTGGCTGTTATAGCAATAAGTATAAGCATGAGCCTCTCTGCATCCCATTTCTTGGCATCAACTATAAAGATCGGTCTTACGACTCAGAGCGAACAGTTTTCTGCACAACATGCTGTTAATTTCAGCAGTTAGAAGAGGCCTTGCTAAAAAGTAAAGTTACTGAACAAAATTGGTCCTGTTTTACCTCAAACCAGGACAAGAAGAATTCAATTCATACCACATTCTCAGGAGAATGAATTATTTTCTATTGCTAAGCTATTTTGCATTGCTAAATAAAAGTTATATTGTTCTTTTCTGAAGTTATATTTAGAAGTATGAAGGCAGAATTTTCTGTGGCAAACATAAGTAAATGTGAGACTGCTTTATAAAACAAGAAGTCTAAGTTTTCTTCATTTTCTATTATTACTTATTTCTTGACTTTGAAAATTATATTTAAAAGATTGAAGTCAAATTAGCTAAGTAGAACTTTAAAATACATAGAAAGATATCTGAAGTTTCTTTTCTTTGGGAAAATATTTTCCACAGATGTCAGGTTAAAAAAAGAAATCTATTTTCTTTTTGGTACAATCATAATTAACTTTAATAGTTAGCTAAACAGCACTTAGTATTCTCCAGAGCAGTAACCATTCTTCTGTTCCCACAGTGTCATGCATTCTACAGAGCAGTAATGACTCTTCTGTTCCCACAATGTCATTAATTGATCAGTAGCGTAGTTTCTGTTGCCAAGCAATACTAAAACTTCTGCACTGTATTTGACCAAATTGCACCCAGATTACTTAACACATGATGATCAACGACATTTTAATACAGAAAATACCGTGAACAATCTTTAACTACTTTTGGGGGGACTGGAGACCTCAACATTCAGCCTAGGCTTCAGAGGCAAGGAGTGGAACCCTGCAAGTTTGTGGAGCCTGAGATAAAAACAAATGACTGTTCAGGGAAACATAACAAAAAAAAGTAAATGACGAGAGTTGCCTTCCGTGGGTGTGCATATGCCTTGAAAGACACTTTTGAGTCAGAATTATATGTCAGAATTTGGTATATGGTAAATTTGGTAAAAGGATAAAGATAAACTAGGTACCTGAACTGTGATTACTTTACTAGTTATTGTATATTTTAACTAGACTGGAACAATGTACTTAAGAGTAGAGTGGGTTTTTCTAGATAACTGAAAGGGGAAAAACTGGATAAATCTTTCAAATTTTCAGTATTTTAGAGGAGAAGATGGCTATGGTTCTCCTAGTGAGTGAACTCTAACTTGCCTGTTTCATTGTTTGTAAAATGGATGCAATGCTTACCTGGGTCTCAAAGAATTCCCAAGACTCAATATACTTCTGCAGGATATTGATACAAAAGTGAGCTATAAAAATATCAGTTCACAGAAGTAGACATCTCTGCTAATGTAGTTATTTTTTATTCTAGAAAATGTTATCTCTGATTAACTTGTACAGTTTTAGGCAGCTAGCACCTAAGAGGCAACCAGCACCAGCACCTTTGCCAGATTTTTGATTTCTATCAAAACAATTCCGTGGCATCTCTCATCCACATCAGTCTGTAAGTGGTTTCCAGAATTTCTAAGGTCTGTTTACAAACATCTCACTTTATCACACGTTGAGGCAACAAGCTAGTTTAGCACTGATCAGACACTGCAGAACAATTTATATTACAACCTACTCTTAGACCTAGCTGTCTAAGAGTATTACGACCATTAGAAATTGCATATTGCACTAGGTTCCAATAAATTCAATTAAGAACATTGCTAATCCTTGAGGTTATGATTTTTAACTTCTTTGAAAAGTAGTAGCCATGGGTTTAAATCTTATTTTAATTTTTTTTTTTCCTACTGAAAATTGACATAGAGGTAGGTATAAACAACTAACTACACTGCAAACAGTTTATCGTGGCTGAGCTTCCACACACAATTATGCTACATGCTCTGGGAAATACTTCGGTTGCTCTCCTAAAGCCCTTTACTTACACATCTCTTAAGAAACCAGACACAGGGACAGTGCAGGGTGATACGCATTTAAAGATGATGTTTCGTGATTTCTTTTTTCCACTGAGCACTCATCTTGTCTAGCAGTAACTGAATGCCTGAATTGTAGGACAAGCATAGGTCTTCTGTGTGCTACAGTAAACATGCTTCCAGTACTCAAATGTAAGAGGCAAAGGAGTAAGACCTCACACTCAAAGGTTAAGGACAGAAATACCTTCATAATATTTAAATTTTGAGACTTTAGGGATTTCTCAGCTCTTAAATGACCCTCAGATGTTTTTAGGAAGACACAAGTGTTTGTATAGATCATGACTTTCAAGTGGACTCTTGGAATTGTTTGTTAGGTAGTTCTAAGTAACGTTTCAAGACTTTACTGCAGACAAAGCAGGGAGATGGCAAATTGACACTATGCTGAAGATACATTTTGTCCTGATTGCAACAGTTTTTAAACACTTGTAAAAACAACTTAAATGTTTTGTGCAGGCAAGGAAAAGGCCCTCTGACTCTACATGGTCTATAAGCTTGAATGCATGTTAAAATAGTTAATTGAATCTTTGAAAGGTGTATTTGTTTAAAAAAAATAAGCACACTTGAACCTTACTTAAGATTTTAAAAAAAGGTACATTTATAAGATAAAGATAGATGCTTACAGTCAAAGAAAGAAACAGGGATCTCTTACCATGCACAAACTTATAGAGAAGATACAAATAGGGAAAAAAAAAAATCTGCTAGGATAGAAATTGACTTGCTAACACTATACTCAAAACATCAAGTTCACAGTAGCATGAGAATATCCTAGAGTGAAAAAATGTTATGAACAGTTATTATTTCATTTCTAAAATTAGCAGGTATATGGTTAACAAATTAAGATATCCAGTGACATAAACACTGCTGATATATTTTTCCTCTCTGATCTGTAACACTTTCTGGACTAAACATATGTTAACATGCATTTATCTCACAAAGATTACTATAAGAAGAACTAGCAAAAAGTAGGACTGTGCTACTAGGCATATGCTTCCTGTGTTCTACTGAACTGTCAGCATTAAACAGTCAATATGGCCGTGGACCAGCAAACTAGACCCTACTTTGTTGGTTTCAACAACAAAGTTGATAGAGTAAGTGTCTTTACAACTAGCAACAAAGTAGGAGACAAAGCCATTTTGACTTCCAGAGAACTGTCTTGCCAGTCAAAAGTACATTCTTTTCCAGGCGTTTTACATACTACATAATGGAAAAACATGGATGCAGGGGGTTAAAGTCACTGTTCTACTTACAGTTCCACTCCAGAATCAGTCACTAATGAAGATTTCCTCCAGAATAAATTATCTCCCTCCTGAAGCTGCCAAATCTAGCCAAGATCTATTAATTACTTCTTTGCTTCCCTGAACTCACAACTTCAGCCGTCTTGCTGCCAACTGAACATCTACCTTTTCTCTTTATGACCTTTCTGTCCAGAATTAACCTCTCTGATGGAGAGGTTTCAGTGAATCTAATCTTTCTATAGCCTCTGTATTTTATAGTCTTTTCAATCATTTTAGTCCTACCTCCTGCTCTTCCTCTCTATGCACTCTCCTCCCTTCTTTGATTTATCTTTTCCTCCACTTCCCTATTATGACTTCTCTTTCTTTCCACACAATCACTTTCTCATCTTTAAAAGTTATTGTCAGCTCCACTTATATGCTACACTTCCCCTTCTTTTCTAAGGCAATCACATGTGATGCATTTCCTTGCACTCTACAGCTCTTCTTGTCAATCCAGATCATATCATCCTGTAGCTACCTATAATGTTGAAAGATGTTCCAAGCCATGTAGAACGTGTTTTGAATCACTGTCCTATATAACCAAATCTTTTCTCTTTAAATTGATGAGAGCAGTCTCAATTCTCTGCAAATCTTCTTCTAATCTCAGGACCAATATTCCTTTTCAAGACACTTCCTGCCTTCAGTCTCCCATAATGTTATTTCTCCTGAACTCTTGCCCAAGCTTACATCCTGGCTTTTCTGTTGCCTTTACTTTTAGCAATTCATTTGCAGGATGATTCATCTTGCTCCTCCTCATGCAACCTTTCATGGGACTTGAGGAAATCTCGACTTTCAGCATCTCCTTCTCATCACGCTATTGAATAAACACTGGTGTAATGCCTGTCTCTCAGATGTAGTGATCATCTACACGACTTCACACTACCTCATATGACCCTCACTGTTTCTGTCTCTGAAGCACATGCCTATCATTCATCAGTTAAAGCTAAAGACCAAATTTAAGAGGTGAAAGAGCACACACTAGTCATCTCAAAGTAGATGTTTAAGTTAATTACACTGAATGAGCTTTGTAATTCACACTATTCTGTCCACATTCTAGTGTCACCTTCTACCCAGCACTGCTGTAGACCCAGACAATACCACTAACTCCCAAGATCCAATCTTTGTTCCTCACCTCCTTAGCATAGGTTTTGGATTAACTTAGCTCTCTGGGCAAAACCTGTCTTTCTACAAAACACCCTGGAATCCATTTACAACACTGTGACAAAGCTTAGCCTTCTCACTCTTAACTTCAACTTAGCATATCCCCCTTTCTCAGTTTTTCCCCTTATCCATAATGTAAGATAAATACCTTGTGTTCTTCACAGCTGTAAGCGTGTATTAATTCTTAATACCGTCTTGGTTAGACCTTCTTGTGATATTCTGTGCCTATATGGTGAAAGGCTGCCAACTTGCCCTTACAGACCATTGTTGACAGCAGCCTCTCTTACACATTCTTTGCTTTTTCCATACTTGTATAATTGAGTCCAGGAACATAAATTCAGCTGCATACTTTATATAGGAATTGTATTTGTAGTCGTACATGTAATATTAGCAAGTGCAGTATAATATTAGCATGATGCAGTGTATATTCTGAAATGTGATGCATCATCATCTCTATATACTGCCTACTGTCCTCCTTAACCCTAGACAGCAAATGAATCAAGGGCTTTTCCAGAAAGTAAACTTAAAATATACAAAGGAAACCTGTGCTG
>VFFE01007687.1:4408114-4462093 GCA_008921705.1 Burhinus oedicnemus | reverse complement strand
GGGGAGGCAGGGAAGGAAGTGTCTGTAGTTTTAATAATGAAATAAAACTTGCTCAGATCACAATAATGAATTCCTAGAATAATATGCAAAATATTATAGGTCAACATATCTGAGACTGAAGACATAACCTCAGTCTGAATAGAACTATTACAGTATAGGGTAATAGGTTTACTTTAGTACTATGCATGGGAATAAACTCGCTCAAGTTTACTTGTAATCATTCAGCTACTATGTTTTTTCCCCCCACCATTTTCCTCCCCACCCCCACCCTTCCTCAAACTCCCAGATTAAAGATTTTTCCATCTCTTCCTTTATTGGTATGATGATGTGAATGAATTTTGCATCATGTTTTTGTTGGTAGCTACAAGAACCTTCTGTAAGGAACTTCATTATGTAGGTTATCTATAGTTGTAACAGTTTATTTAAATCCCCTACTGGGAAATTCCAACATAGCTTAAGAACATGCATAATGTCATAGAGGATGTACAAATACAGACACTACTACAAATTGCCTAATGAAGAGTGCAAATTTCTGCAGCACACGTAATAATTCTAGCAGTCCTTAGTGAGTTTAAGATTATGTTTGCAGATGCACTACAATTCACTCTGCTAGACCTACGTACCACTTGCCAAGGTCCAAGAAAACCCTATTTAGTGGGCTACTGTAAATTTTCTAACTAACTGAAGCATGAAATCCTTCAGAAAGATTCAGACGCATATGTAGCTGAACTGGACAGGTACACTTGCTTTTCTTTGTCACCTTAGTCCTTATAATATATGGATGCCTAGGAATCTGAGCACACACAAGCATGTGTATGCTGATGTACACAGATTATTAAAAAAGTATTAAAATAATTAAGACAACAATAATCTCCCATTCAGGGTTTTACCTGGGCTACTTGAAATTAATCACGATAATAATTTTACTAGATTTTTATAATGTTATATTTATAATACCTTTTTTCATAAAAATGCAGACAAATACTGGTCAAGCAGTCACAATGCTAAAACTGTATGAAGGTCTTACACATGCTTTATATGTCTTATCTCACTCCCAGTGAACCAAAACTTATAAAAATATGAATCAGCATTTGTTTAGGAATTAGGGCTTTATAGCAATTCAGTGGATATGTTCTTTACAATAATTAAACAGAGGAGAAAAAAAGCCAAAAAGAAACAAAACGTTACTGACAATTACATGTTTCATTAACTTTTCTCAGACATGCATTTCTCTGCACATGCTGATTAGAAGGCTTTAAAGTTTAAAAAAAAAAAAATTCCAATGAATGTGAAAGATTAGTCACTGTTTATACAGTATTTATGTGCTGTATCACTAGATCAGCACTATGTGTTACTATTTAACTATATAGATTAATTATTTTAGAGCTTAGTGGGTGTTCAAGAACATTTATTTTCTAAGGACTACTCTGCAACTAAGATTTTGCCACGTATGCTTTGGGAATAGCTCATAGCACTGAAAGACACAGCATTAACGAACAGATGCACTACTTACAGGCAAATTATTTGGAATCATGTTGAGTGCCTTCAGTACTAACATATTTTAATAATATAAAAAATAAACACATTTGGAAATGAAAAAGTTGGAAAAGGAAACTAGGGATATAGGGCTCAGGCAACAGTCATGCTTGTCCATGTATTACAACTGTTATTGTAAAAAGACAAATGGATAACTGACAGGCTCAAAAAGTGATTTTTCTGTTTGGATTCTTTCCCTTTTGTAGGGAAGCAAATTTAAATCTATATTGATAATGCAAGAAGCAATCCAATGTTATTTCACCTAGTTTAAAAACAGCCCCGCTCATTTCAAAATGTTTAATGTAAACATGTTGTTTACACACATTTTGAGAATATTCCTGCAATACGCAAAATATAATGATTACTTGCTAAAGTTTACCAAATTGGTACTTGAACAAACAACAAAAAACACACACAGAAGTACAGATGACTGGTGTTTGTCTTATTCTCTCAAGAAAAAGTTGTAGTCTCTCAGCATATATTACACACATATGCATAACCAGATCCACAAAAATATGCAGTCACCTACAGTATAGCAAATTCTCAGTTACGCCTTTCTACTCCACTAATAAATCAATGTAATTCACTATTAAGTGACCTAAACGTAGCCACGACAGAAATAAATTGATGCGATTCTAAAAAAACTCCAGACACTCACCAAAAGACTGAATGCAGGTTTCAAGAAGATCTTCCAAAGTGGCCCCTTTGGCTAAGTGCCCCAAAGGCACCATCGTGACCTGGGCAAGATTTGAAAGGCTCGGACAATGACTGATCCGCTTCAGCTCAAGTGCTGATTCAGGGGCAGTGCTGCATGCTTGGGCAGGTTGCCTTAAAGAAAGCACAACAGTGAAGTAAATACAAGAAGATCAAGTCGCAAATTTTACACTGCATGGGAAAGGAGGAGAGATTTAAAGGACAATCAATTCCCTGTGGCTAGGGTGTTGAAAGAGATAACCCTCCCACTTAATACGTACACCAAAGAGACTGCTCAGTAAGTTACTTTCCCCCCCCCCCAAATTTGGATTGTAGAGCACATGGTTATCGAGCTCCTTGCATGATCTGTCAAGATTACCAGAAGTCTTGTCTCCTTGCTGAGGAGTTACGATTACAGCAAAAGAATAAAAACTCCTCAAACTATGTAACAGGAATATTGTTATGCAGTAATCTACCACCATGTATTTGTGTGCCCACCAAAAGTAAAGGAGAAAAAAAATTATAAGTATAATCAAATATTACACACACTGGAAAATGCCACACCAGCTTTACTAATTTCATTTGGAAAATCACCATTAAGTAAACAAAGTATCAGTGCAATTTTACAGTGGAGTATTTCACAATTAAAAAAAAAAATAATTTGCATCTGTTCTATATTATTATTTCCTACTAAGTTATTTTAAAATTGCATATATGACTAAATTAACATCTTTAATAATAAAGGTAAAAGAGACCAAAATAAAGCACTTATCTAGTTTTAGGCTTGTATTTTGATCATATAATACCTTAGATTTCAAGACTGTGTATGTTTACAGATAATATTAAAGGCTGTTCATTGTTTGCATACAAGTTCATAATTCTGCATGAAGTAGTAAACAGGCACTGATGAAAAGTGCTGAAACATTTTTGCTTGCAAATAACGGTAACAAGTTCAAAATCTGACTTGAGAGTATAACCATACAGTTCACAAAAGGGCAACAACCATTGCAGTTTCAATTCAACTTGGGTTTACTTCAGGGACAATTTACACTCCACAGTCTTCCTAAACAAGTGACTCCAGCATCTTTAAGATGCTATCTTAAGCTTTCACACAACTTTTCTTGGAACACTGTGCAAGACTTTATTAATAAAGTGACAGTCCTGGGAAGAAAAGGCATAGAAATTTATCCAGTGTGCATATTATATACAGATAGGGAAGGTAAAGACACAAACATCCCCATATAGGCACTCCTGGACGAAGCTGGAAACATGCGTGCCTTATGAAGACAGACTGGACCCTACCTGACATCCCAGTGAATTTCAAGCCTTATCTTAAATTTCTGTCTCATCCGAATGCTGGGAAAGCCACGAAACTGCACATGCCGTCACTTACAACCCAACGCTGACCCCAGGCCTCCATAGTTCCAAAGTCGGGAAAAGAGGAGCCTGCCCCTGCAGAGGCAGTGACCATCACTCAGGTCCGCCGAGGTTAAGCTGACAGTGGCTATGCACAGAATGTTCTCTTCCCTTCCCCCTTTCTCTAAATTTCCCTCTCAGCTTTGTGATCCGACTTCCTGTTCTCGTATAAAAAGGGCAAGGGCCTGAGCAGCTTTCAGGGTTTTCTTTCTACAAGCTTAAACCCCTCTCCTAACCTTTTTCCAGCGCCTCTTCAGCCCAGGGCAGAGGATCCTAGCAATGCAGTAGTAACAGAGTAGGAGTTACGGCAAAAGATATTTTAGGTTTGGCAACAGAGTGTAGAAAAACTAGTGTCCGTGCCCCCAGAAAAGTTTACCATAACACTGTGGCCGACTTGGCAACACTGGACAGGCAAAACTCAGCCTGTGAGACGCCTGAAACTGACCTTTCGTTAGCACAGATCCCCTTCCAGCAGTGACTTGACGTGCAAAATAGACTAAAGCTGTGCTGGGGGGCGGCGGGGGTGGGACACGGGGGGACGGACGGGCACCCCGCACGCCATCGGGCGGTGGGGAGGAAACCACAAACGACCGACCACCAGCTCGGGAACTGGCACCCCGGGGCCGGTGGCGCTTCCCCGGCGAGCAGGGGACAGCCTCGCTCCCCGGCCCCGGCCGCAGCTCCCCGCCCGGCGCCCGCCACCCCCGCGCTTACCGCTTCCCCCGGGCAGACCGCCGGCGGTGCCGCAGGTAACCGGAGCCCGGGCGGCCGCCGAGCCGCCCCTCCCGCTCAGCCCGTAACGCCAGGCTCTTCCCAGCCCGTGCGCAGCGACCGCACGGTGCCACTCAACGGGGTGAAACAAAATCCTCCCCCCACGCACCCCCTGCCGCGCTTCTTTCCCCCCCTCCTCTCTTTCCCACCCGGGAGGGCCTCGGCCGGCGCCCGCGGAGCCCCAGCCGCCCCGACTACAGCCCCCGCGGAAGCCCACGCCACCCCCGCCGGGGGGGGGGCAGCACGGCGGGCGGGCATCGCCCCCGCCGCCCCGGGCGGGCACCTCACGCTCTGAGGCGCGGCGGCCTGTGACCCCGAGACCCGCCGCCCGCCCCGCGGCGGGGCAGCGGGAGAATAAAGCAGCAACGGCGAACTCACTGGTTTTCTCTCCGTCTCCCTAAGGTTCCCATGCCCGTGCCGGCCGCGGCTCCGCCGCCCGGCCGGCTCTGCCAGCAGCGCAGGGAGCGGGGCGACGCGGGGCGGAGGAGGCCGGGGGGAGCAGCGCGGCCCCGCGCATCGCCTCCGCCCGCCTCGCCGCTCTCCCGCTCTCCCCGTCTCGCCTCGGGAGGAGTCTGAAACCAATTCAAGTGGGGCAGCGGCGGCGGCAGCCGCCACCCGTGACGAGCGCAGGCGAAGATCTTATCGGCAGAAGGAAGTACTGAGCTACTGGGCTGCTCTTCTCTGAAGCCACCGGGTTTACCAGGTACCGAAACACGCTCTCCCCTTCACGCCGCCGGGCGGCAAAGCGGCCGCAACTTTTTCCACGGCGCAACTCCGGCCCGGCAGGGCAGGGCAGACCCTCCCCTCTGGGCAAGCCCCCTCTCCACGGCGGGCTGAACCGCTGGGGCTCACGCGTGCCTGGCAGCAGCCGGCACGCCCGCCCGCGGCCCCCGCTGGCCGAGGACAGCCGCCGCCGGGGCACCTGTGCCGGGGCGGGGGGGGAACAAGCGCAGCCGAGCTCTCGGCCAAACGCGGCCACGGCGCAGCGACACCTCGCCACCGGCCGCTGCCGGGTCCCTGTGCCCCCCCCCCCCGCGGAGTTACATGACTGCGGGTGGGGTGGACCCACGCGCGGCCTGGACCCGCGCGCGCTGATTGGCGGCTCGCCAAGGGCCGGCGGAGGGGCGGGGTGTCAGCGGGGGCCCGTCCGCGCCGCCACCCGCGGGGGCGGGGGGGTGGCGAGCGGTCGCCTTGGCGAATGGCTTCGAAGGCGGCGGGCGGGATGGGCCCCGGGCCCCCTCCGCAGCAGGGGCCTGGCGAGAGGCCTGGCTGAGGGGGAGGTGCCCAGGTCGTTCAGCTGCGCGTCGGCTGCGCTCCTCCGCACCGCACCGCACCGCACCCCGCCGTGGTGCGCGCAGCTGGCAGTAAGCGTCTGCGCGATGCTGGGGTGGGGGCACAAAACCGAGACGCCCACAGTCACAATTATTATTTTTAAAGCCCCTGTGCTTCTTTGGCACCGTACACTGTCCCTCCAGTCTAATCGCAGAGCAAGGAGAGGGGGCCCAGTAGTTTTCATGGTCCTTGTATCATAATTGCGAGTTTCTGAGAGTTCTTCCAACTCAAGGTTGACAGCTCCTTCACTTCTGAGGAGAAAAGACCAGGCAGAAAATCCGAAAGGGCAAACTCACCTCATATCCTGTAACTTACAGTTTGACCAAATAGTCTTTTGTTGAGAAATAACAGAGCAGTACAAAAGTACTGGGTCACAGGGCACTTCGGCTGCTGCATTGTCAACAGCTCAATTTATGTTCTTAAAAATTACTTAAGCATCACAATGCCATCGTGCCTCACACTGAGATCCAGACAGTTTTCATAAACTGTTTCTTTAAGACTAACTGGTAAGGTTCAGGTATTCAAAGTCATTCTCTGCCAACAACCAGGGCACCTTTCTCTCTAGGTCTCCGAAATGACCAATTTTTCAAAGGACGCAGCTCACTGGCGTGCTCTCAGAGGCAGTGGTAACTGCCATTATCACAATCGGAGCTGTGCCGACCTGACTTTTGCTTTGCTGAAGACCTCCAGGTAAAAGGAAAAACCCTACATACTCCTGGAAATCACATCAGTGATTCAGTAGGTGACGTTCTTCTGAGCAAGCTTTAAGCCCATTCCTAGCATAGAGCTTGAAGGTCACTGTGGTTTAAGAAACACAAATACATTAATATATATTCAAGACCACAGGTCGTGTGGTCTGTGATATTATCTGTGGCAATTATGTTGTTAAGCCAATCTCCTGGCTGAATTCTACTTCAGAGAAGTACACCCCAGCTATCCTTGCTTTTTCTTTAACACATTTTCCTTGAGAAGTTCACATGCATGCATACACGCACAAATAAATGGAGATTTGACAGAAAGAATGCTCTCTAGCTTTGTGGTCAGAAGGTAATCTATATGCAAATCTCACAGTACACAATCTCATACAAAAATTCGGTTGTAACTTACATGCCCACACAGCAGTCTGACATACTGATCCTTGAATGTGACATTCTTCAGATGAATTGGTCTCCTGCTCTTAAGTAGATTTGTGCCTGTTCTGTGTCCTCAGAGGATCAGAGATTTGCTCTGTGGAAAGGCAAGATATTTCTACTGTTCTCAGAGCTGCAATCAGTAGATGATTACTTTAAAATATAACTTATGATCCAAAGGAGACAGAGTTGCAAGGTGATGATGGCTAGGATGAGCCATATTGCTCCTGAGGAAACGTGACCAGCCAGCCGTTTTTATACTGCTGTGCGTAGATCCCTGGAAGATCTTACAACAATAGTAACGTATAAATTGGATTTTACCATTGGAACCAAGTGAAGAGACCAACTTACTGCCTCAGAGCAAGCCGGACTTTTGAAGTCCTGTTGCACTTCAAGATCTGCCTTTCTCCCTCCAAGTTAGTGTGAGTCCACAAACAGCTTGGCCTTGAAGTGGAGTGAAAATAATTTTCTTAAGCTGTTCTTTCATACCTATTTTAAGCTCATTTAATTGCCGTCTTTCCTGGGTCCATATTCATGCTCTTTACAATGGGCCAACTAGTGGAGCTTGTACAACCACATGGTGAGTTGCACACAAAAATTAATCAAGGCAAAAAACCCAACCGAACTAAAAATGATACGTGTTCTGCCATACAGTATCAATTATTTAATTCGCCACCCACTCATATGAGCTCAACTGCTGCCGCAACCAAACAATGGCAAGAGAGCAAGACCACACATTTTTTCCAGTAGCTTTCACTTAGATCTGTTTTACACAGATCAGTGTAAAATCACAACCTGATTCCTAAAGCTTTTCAGTGTCCTTGTGGGATCATGAATGAGAAGGTTCCTTGACAGTGACAGAGCATCTGCTAGGGGGTGGAGTCAGTAGACAACATTAGAAAGGCAAGCCAGAGAATCTAGTGTAGGAAACAATTCCAGAAAAGGCGAAAAGCTTGCTGACATAATTGGAAAGAAGGACAGCACATGGAAAACTATGAGGAGTCATTGTGTGGAAAGTCAATATATGTTATTCAAACTAGGTAGTAATCAGAATCATTATGTTTAACGAGTTGTCATCAGTGAGGGCCTGCTAGCAATTGCACATGAAAAAACTTCTTTCATCTGAGCTGTGATACGCCAAAGGTGTGGTTATCCAGTGTGATCAGCTGATAGGAACAGCAGCCCTATTTAAGGCATCATCTAAATGTACTTCGCTGTTTTAATATGTTTGTAGCTGTTAGAACAGTTTTTGTTGGTGTGGCTGTCAATTTCTGTTACAGCTAGTAGAGCATTTCTAGGTCTTGTTCCAAACCTGGGTCCTAACTTTTGATCAGGATGATCTAGGCTTTGGGTGCTTTAACTAATTTATCAAACATTTCTATTGTTAGAAAGTTGTAGTGTTAGTGAAGGTTTTGGTCTGATAACCCCATTGGTAATTCTCTTGCTATGTTTCTCTTGACGCATCTTTGCCATGATGGCTAGGGATGGAATGTTCCACTTTCTGAAGCTATGTGACCTATAACAGTGTTAGTTTTTGTGACTTTATCACAAGTATCTTCCTTCAATTGTGCATATTCTAGGGTGACTTTTTGGACAACTCCACCTTTCATTTGTAAGTGGGGGGGCAGTAAAAACTCAGACTCATGATTGCAGAATGGGACGTGAAAGTGTAAGCCTGTAGGATTGAGAGATGATCTTTAAACATGATCTTTAAGTCTGGACTAATCTTATTTTAGTGCTTTGGGTTGTCAATAAGGTACCTCTGAGGTTCCAGCTTTTCTGCAAGAGCAGAAGTAATTGAGAGCACCCAGTAGCCACTGCCTCCTCATATTTGAGGACCATGCAAGACATCTTACAAAGTTAGTAGCTATGCTACTAGCAGATCTACCTATCCTATCTACCTTATATTGACAGTTCTTCTGTAAAGGCTGCTTCTGTTAAACCTTTTAATATCCAGCAGTCAGCCTTGAGCTGAACAAGGTGGAAAAGAGACAAGACTAGAATTCATGAAAGAGGAAAAGGAAAAGCTTAGGAAAATTGCCAGGCAGATCTAGAACTACTAGCAAGCACTTCCCTGCAGAACCTAGAGTAGAGCATGGAGTACCTGGGTCTCACTGGTTTTGGATTTTGCCAGAGCATTTCTTAGGTTATTTGCCAGCCATGAGTTCCCCACCACTCTCAGTGAACACTCAGGCTGGTCATTACAGCTACGCTGAGTCATTTTGTCAGTTGAAATGCTGAAGGTCTGTGGGATGGATTGGATGAGTCCAGTCCTAGTAATGACCCATGTAGGTGTAAACGTGCTGCCACTGATGGAACATCTGTGGGCTTTAGTCTTGGAAATTATGGGCAAGACATCGTTTGTAGGTAAAGGCAATATCTTTTATTGGACCAATTAGCACAGTTAGAAAAAGACAAGGTTTTGAGTAGACTTGAAGAGGGCTTCTGCAGAGAATCACAGAATCACAAAATGATTGAGTTTGGAAGGGACCTCAGATCCAGCCTCCTGCTCAAAGCATGGCCAGCTGTGGGACTAGACCTAGCTGATCAGGGCTTTATCCAGTTGGATCTTGAAAGCCTCCAAGTTTGAGGACTACACAGCTTCTCTGAGCAACCTGTTGCAATGTTTGACTGCTGTCATGGTTTAAAAAAAAAAAAAAAAAATTTTTTCCTTATATCCAATCAATATCTTCTCTTGTTCCAGTTTATTGGTTGTCTCTCATACTTCTGCCATGCACTGCTGTGAAGGACCTGGCTCCTTCTCAGTAACCTTCTCAGAAGTAGTCAGTCTGCTATTACATTTCCCCTGAGGCCATCTCTTCTCCAGGCTGAAGAGGCCCGATCGCCTTAGCATCTCCTCACAGGGCAAGTGCTCCAGCCTCCAACAATCTCAGTGAAGTGGTGAACTCACTCCAGTTTGTCAATATCCTTCTTGTGCTGGGGAGCCCGGAACTGGACTCACTCTGAAGAGTGCTGAGTAGAGGTGGTGTAATCACTTCCCTCGATCTGCTGGCTCTGCGCCTGTGCGTACGGCTCAGGGTGTTGTTGGCCTTCTCTGCTGTCAGGGCACACTGCTGGCTCCTGTGCTGCTCGCTGCCTGCCAAGACCTCCACCTCCTTTTCAGCAGTGCTGCTCCCCAGCCGGTCAGTCCCCAGCCTGCATTGGTGCAAGGGTCTCTTCCTTCCCGGGTGCAGGACTATGCGTTTGGCCTTGCTGAATTTCACAGAAGTTCCTGTCAGTCCATTCCTCCAGCCTGTCTAGGTCTCTCTGGATGGCAGCCCTGCCCTCAAGTTGTCGTCCCAATTTGATGCTGCCTGCACACCTGAGGAGAGTGCACTTCATGGCCTCCCCCAGACTGTCGATAACAATGTTAAAATGGACAGGTCCCAGGATGGATCCCTGTGCTACTCACTGCCAGCCTCCAGTTAGGGTACAACCCATACACTCTGAGCCTAACCGTTCAACAGCTTTTTACGAGATGGGCATCTAGTTGTCCACCCATTCAGTGTCCCAAACTGAATACAAGAATATTGTAGGAAATTATGTTGAAAGCTTTACTAAACTTTAAACATAGCAACATCTGGATATCAGTCTCCTTTTTCCTATATTATGCTAGTCGGTCTAATAAAAGGCATTATCTCTACCTGTACATCTTATCTTGCCTGTGTCCTTAAGCCACTGCAGTTACGACAGTGTTACCATGTAGAGATGCCTCTTGAAGAATTGTGTAATCCAAAATCAGGGGATTCGCTTGTCTCATTGTCTGTATGGATGTCAATATTGCCTTTAACTATGAAACAAGACAGTTTCTTTCATAGCACCTCTGCATCATTCAGATCATATATGGATATGCAGTAGGGGCAAATAAGGAGGCATACTGATGGAAGTCATTATTTTCAACTGCTTTGGTTACAGAAGGTAGACAGCTTGTAATCACTAAAGAAAGAGGATTGTAGAAGTAAAAATGTGGTCTGATGGTCTGACATAACAGAAAACTGCTTGTGAATCTTCGATGGACTCTCTTAGAGTCCCTTGCCCTTGAAGGAGCAATGCTGAAAAAGAGTTTTCTACATATTTATTGACTGTATTCCTCAGGTTTTGGATGCTGGCTGGGCATTCTTTTATCTGCAGAAATCTGAGCATTCACTAGTGAAAATTAAATAAAAACATGTACTTTGATAATGCAAAGTACTAAGTAATGCTAATTAGTTTTTTTGAAAAAAAGTCCTAATTGTCTCATTTCGAGTACCACAACTTCTGTGACCTTTCCCTTATGCCTCTGCTCCCCATTTTTTTAAATGGGAAAAACAATCTCATTGTACTTCACAAAGATGACTGATAAAGTATTTTCTTGACCTACAGCTGTGCTGGTGAGAATTTATCCAATTGCTTAGCAATACTCTGAAAATAACTGCATTCATGCTTGTGAAAGTGCTCATATATTCCAGTGAAGCACACTATACACGAGTGCATGATTTTGCAACCCAAATTAGAGGTTTCGCATTCAGTCCAGGAAATTTGACACTGATAGATGGATATATGCATCAGGCAGTGCGTAACAGTGCACCAGTACCTGAGTTTCATCAGTACCCTGACTGGGATTCTGGGCAGAGATTAATCCCCCCCTCAAATGGCCTAATTCTTCTTCCGTTTTTCTTCTTTTCAGACAAAGAAGTGAGCCAGTCCAGGAAAATTTAGGTATTTTGTAATTTTTAATAACTTAATTTCTCCTTCTTGTATTTTCACCCTGTACTCCCTGGGGGAGTTAAAAGTCATCAAAGAGTCTGAAATTTACTTTAAGAACCATGCCTAGGTTTATCATTAGTTGTTTGTACAGATAATTTGCAAGCTGCTGATCGGCAACAGTCTCGCGCTGTCAGCTATGTGTAACTGAAACTGTCAGATTTTTTGTTGTTGTTTTTACTCTGGAAGACTTTAAGTAACAGTGGACTAAAATTAATTGTTCCAGTAAGAAAAGCAATGAAGGTGTATCCTGATAATATATAAAAACATCAAGTCTGGTAAGTCAGAAAATGTTATTAGCTGGTGGCATTCTTCTGAGTAGAAGCACACTGATTTGTGTGGCTTTGAGGCTCAGTCCTACAACTAATACCTCAGCCTTTCTACTGATTAAAGATTTTGATGCTTTCCTATTTAGAGGAATGCTGAAATACAGTAAGCACTGATCATCTGCCTAGAAGGATCATCTGCCTACCTTGCATTAATGTTCAGCTGTTTCAGAAGTAGCACCCAGTGGGGCTGTCTTTGAGATGCTATGATACTGCAGTATGCAGTGAAAGGTATTGACATTGCTAAATGAAATCTGTGTTCTGTATCACTAAAACCAAAAGCACATTTAATTCTGGCATCGGGGACAGATAAAAGCCTTTATTTACTATAAGCGAGTCCAAGAGCATTGTCATCATAACTTCTATTTCCTTCCAGTAGTCCACAGCAAAATAGTTTTCTTTCCTTTATGGTCTTTCAGAATTAATATATTTGATCAGTTTTGGTTCAGGTCTTCAGGATGCTTATGTGTACATATAATTTACCGATTGATTTTGATAAGAATTGCACAAAAATGAATCTACTTCCCTTCCTCCCCCCCCTCCCCCCAAAACTCCAACCATGCTGCGACACCTTTCTTAAATTGCGTGTGTGTGAAGTATGGAAAGAGAAGGTGAAAAACAGCTGGTACCCTTCAAAGAACCACTGTCCAGAAAGTTAGGCTCAAGATACAGAAAGGAAAAGCATAACAATACTACTAAGAATGCTACTTTTTGGTTCACCATCTGCTTTAGAAGAACAAACCAGCTACTTATACAGGATGTAGATAACATCATCCCAAATGTCCCTTTGTAAACATTTTCCAAGGAGACGGTGATTAGCTACTTCCTTTACAGGATATCTCTTGGTCAGCAGCAAGAGGCAAGACACCACTCACTAGAAATATATTAAGTGTATTGTTTTAACCTTTTTAAAGTGTTTTCACAGATAAATTGTTGTGGGTATAACAGTCCCTTTGAAAGTATGACAGGATGAAAGTTGGGCTCACAGAAGGCGGGAGGGGGTTGTTTAATGTAATATTTACTTAAAATTTTTCTGTTTAGCTAATAGCAGCTAAAATTACTGTGCTCCTTCTAGTTGGAAAGAAATGTAAATGTGATTTCTATGTGGTTTGTTTCTGACAGCTGCTTCAAAATTTCCAAACTGAGTGGGCAAAATTTTAATTTTGCTGCCACAGTGGTCGAGGCCAGTATTAATGATTTTGCCCTTTTTATTTCCAGTGACACAGTAGGGAGTGACAGCTGAGGTGAGGAGAAATGAGGAGTAATCACAGGGGCTTCACAGGACGTGGGTGTGTAGGAAGTGGTGTTTCTCTGCCCTTTCTGATCTCATCTGCAGGGCAGCAACCTTTTCCAAGGGGATTTCACCCTGAAGTGCAGGATTGTGCTGATGTGAACACCGGATTGAGTGCTGAAAACGTGGGTGGACATGATATGCCGCATCGATAAGGCCCATACTCCTCCTCTGCTGAAGGACTCTCTTTCCTTTTGCATCCCTTTAAGGGAAATGCTCTTTTCCTTTCTCGACAGGTTTTGCTTGCCCCTCTCTCTCTTTCTCTCAGTATGCTCAGTGTGTGAGTCAGCTGGGGAAGAGAGGAAGTGAGAGGAGAGGGGAGGAAGAGCATCTTCCCTCAAACCCATTCCAGCAACCCACCTAGTCCTTGGTGCTGGGGGATCGGTAGGAACAGAACAGGGCTCAGAACAAAGGCAGTGTGGCTGCAGATAATAGCAGTGGCTGCCAAGGTCTTTCTGTTGTTATTGATACAAGGATAATAGTAAATTGGCTATTATTTAAAAGAAAAAAAATAGTGTTAGTTGCGGGTTGAAAATGGTAAGTTTACCAGCTGTATGTATGCTTTAAGGGAAAGAATAATCTTTCTAGCACTCCATTCGTCTCTCGTGGGCTGTCTTGTTCTCAGTTAGTCTGTATACATATGGCTTGACCTGGGGGCTATTTGTTCCACATGTACTCCAGAAGGAAGGGTGGTTGACTGGAGAATTTATTTGATGCCTTTTCCATTGAACAAAACTGGTAACATAACTGGTTTCATAGCATATTTGGAGCTAGTTAGAAAAAAATCCTGTTATTTTAAAAGCTGTTTACAAAAATTGTTACACACAACAGTATTTTGTTGAATTTCTACTTTGTCTCTGAAGAATATCATCAGGATAAGTCAATGCACTGGTGAGTCTCTATAGTTCTTAGGGATATTAAGAATGAATGGAGAAAATACCTTGAAGAGGTGGGTGACCAAAATACTGGCAAAACTGTGCTTAGACTCTTTATAGGTGAATACTTAACCCTCCTATATTGATACTATCAGACTTCTACTTACATGAAGGGAATGTAAGACCTGTACCTCAGTTTGCTGGATTTAATAGACACTTTGCAATAAATTATGTTGGGAATAGGATCAGGTAGATGAATGCAATAAAGAAAATTTTGATTAAGCAGAGATACTGGATCACCTTCATTTGTGGTCCATTGTAGCTAGATGTAAAATGAATACAGGGGAAATGTCAATTACGTAGACCTAAACCATGCAGGTTTTCCTGAACTCCTAAGATATTTTCCTTCTCCTCCCAGTTTTATAACTTGGAAGCTTTAAAGCAATGCATATTGTTTCCTATTTTAAAGGACTGCTCAGAATAGCAATATTGTCAAGCATTACTGTCACTTTTCTGGATTAGAAGGATTGCTGGATTCAGTTTTAATCAGGGAGAGTAGCTATAGCCGTACTGAACAGAATGTAATTGCAAATATATACCAAAACCAATGTTCAGTACCATCTCAATAGTCACATGATTTGAAGATATTTAAGGCACCAATTCAGCAAACATGTTTAAACCCACTCTTTATTTTAAAATGGCAAACAGGGACAGGCTGAAAATTCATATGCTGAAAATTAATCTGGTTTAAAAGAAATCCTTATTTGTTATGAGCTCCTCAAGGCACAATATTAAGGGGTTCTTGTAAAGTTCTAGCCCAAGTACATTGTTAGGTTCAGGAACAGAATCTCTAATTCTAGGTGTCTCTGTGAACATCTAACTTAGAAAACAATGCACAGTTGTCAAGATATGCCGTGCACCTTTAGATTTCTGGTAGTCAGGCCACAAAAGGGTTAGGTAAAGTATCCAAGACTTTTTGTAACCTCAACTAGAAGTGGGGTTTTTTTTAACTTGTTAGTTTGTGGCTTTCTATTTTGTCTTTTCAATCATCTGTAAAAAAGAGTTAACAATACCTTTCTTTAACACTTTTGAAAGCTTCTAAAATCCTGTGGTATAAACATCAACAGTGAAGTCTTGTGACAACCTGAAAATAATCCGATAGTGAAAGTCAGAGGTTCTATTTCTGTCTGAAAAGTGGTTCTTTGGGTGTTTTCTCTCTTCCTATCTACCTGTCCTATTTTATCACTTCTTCGGAATTTTGAAAGGAAGGGTTGTTAATGTTTGTTCAGGATGACTCACAGGTTAAAAAAAAAAAAAAGTGTGCTATTTCTTGGTGAAATACAAGCACATTTTAAAATTTGAGTTTAAACTTAGTGGTATCTATCTTTAAAAGGTCAGGAAACAAAGGAGGAGAAGGGAAAAACATTGTCAATAAATTGTATGACCAATGAGTCAGAGTAACTGAACTAGTATTCTTAATGCAGATTGTTTTACATCACTTTTAAGAACATGGCAAATGCTATTATTCTCCGCATTAGTTACACAATAGTATTTAAGAATGTGAACAAAAAAAGTTTAATGCATGTTTCCACAGTACAGAGAAATGACAATAAAGTAGGAAAATTATGCCTAAATGGACATGTCAGATTCTACCAATATTCAACTTACTATTTTAGAAGGTGCAAACTGTTTGTATTCAGGCAGGAAGGTTGTTTAAGTGCTTTTGTCTCAGTCTGTGGTTGTGGCAATGAAAAAATAATTCAAACACTTAAACAAAATAGGTCTGTAGATCCCTCAGCTTTTTTGCAGGATAGGTGGCAAAAAAATAGATAGTAGCACCCTGTAGGAGTAATTGGTGATTGAGATTCAAAACTTTATACCTCTTTTACCTAGCTTTTATGATTTCTCTGACACACTGTGTATTTATGCACTAGTTACTGAGGATTCAGTTTGACCCACCAGTGGGAAGCATTCACATGCCACGGTGACTTTATAACATTGATCATCACTGTTTGACAAGTATGTAGACCGTTTCATTTTCATACAGATTTTCAGGACTGCTATGCTAATAGTTGTGGTGATGATGCTCAGATAAACAGATACAATTTTAATGTTTGACTTGCTTCCACAGGAAGTTGTTCCTTTGGAGCTGTGTAGATTGCAGCACATGTTTAGGTATACCATACAGGACTGAAAGAGTTATGTCATTGATTTTTTCTTTTATTTTCATGGTTTTTTTTTAACTGCCTGTATTTATTTATATACAGTTCAAGCTAATACACAGCCACCTTTTCAAGCATTTTTTGTATCCCTCAGCGCTACTTTCCTCATTTGTCTCATTCTGCTGTTCCCTGAACTCTAATCTCAGTTGTTTTGGAAACATCAGGGATAAGAGGAAATTCAGGAGGTCACCCCCCCTATTTAACAAGCTTATCTCATTCATGTGCATTCTCTCTTTCATTTTTCTGCCATTTATGTATAGACTAGAATGTGTTGGGGTTTTTTTAAATTTAATTTTATCTGTTGTGCAAATATCTCCTTTTCCTTTTTTGTTTCTTTGTATCTCATCTTTCTCTTTGGCTCTCACAAGGCAGATTATTTAACAAGACAATTGTTCAAAGTGCTCTGCAATTAGTTTATGGAATATGTTTTGAAAAACAACAAAAACTTCCCACTATACAAAGTCCTTGTACTATCTTTTTACTGATTAAATACTGTGCTTTTTGCATTTTTTAAATTCTTTTAATCTTTTCGATACTTTGAAAAATTGCTGAATTCGAAGCTGTTTAACTTCATTAAATCATTGTCAGTTGTATTTTTATCTTCCATGGCCATACGATGGTAATTTCCGATTTTCTTGCAGTTTTAATGTAGTTAATAACACAGAACCTGGGCAGGTAGGGAACTACAGACATTGTCATTTTATTAACAGACAACTGTTTAGCAAGACTGACATCTCAGTCCATACAGTATTTTGTATTCCAGATTCTTTAGATCCAAGTTAAAATTCTTAATATCCTGACATAGCTGCGTCCTCAACCTGGTGGCATCTAGAGCTCTGTTTCTGGACAGGCTAGTAAGCCCCCAGCAATCAAAATCCATAGGCTGTTTGCTCCTCTGGCTATGTTGCTTGAAAAGCTTGATCCAAGGACTACTTAATATTAAATATAACAGAAATGGAACCTAATTTCTCCCCTTCCCAATAAAGTGTTCTGGTAGTTGGTTGTGTGCATTCACTGTGCACACAAGGTTCTTTAATTATTGAACAGGAGAGTGTGAGAGCACCCTTCCCTTTTAAATATCCTATAGCCTGGCGTTTAGGACGTTTTTCCAGTGAGACGTGGGAGGTAAGATTTTAATTTCCAGAGACAGCAGAAGGAATTGAACCTAGGTGTCTCATATCATGATATAATGAGAGCACTCTCTATGAGTGAGAACATCTGCGTGAGGGCTCCTAGTGTCTAGGCTGCTGAATTTAAGTACATTACAAAAACAGTGTTGACTTCTCTGCCCTTTGAAAGGAACCTATCTTGAGGAGAGATTCCAGAACCTCAAGTAAAAGAAGTGCCTCCTTTCAGTAAAGGCCACTTATGCACCTCATATGATGTAAGTTAAGATATGATCTCTCAGAAGGAATTATGTTAATAAACTACATTCAGCTGTTCCCAGCTCAGAATGCAGCCTGTTTTCAATCTGAGTAACTTAAGGTTCTGGATTCTGCTCCATGGCCAAGCACCTCAGATGGCTTGTTACTGCTCGTAACTTTAGTCAACACTGTTTCACTGGATCTGAACTGCATGACATGGTCAAGGTCACAAAAGAAAGCTGTGGAAGAGCAAAATACTGAATTTAGATGTCAAAAATCTGATGGTAACATCTTAACCAAGAACCAGCCTTCCTCTCTTAAATATTCCATCATAAGCCAACAAATACGTCATAAGCATGCTGTTGACTTGCGCTTCCATCTTTCCTTGATGACAGTAATTTCTTGCATTGCAGTTGTATTACTACTGTCTGAAAATACCACCCTCTTTAAATGTGTCATTGCAGTGATTGTGCAATCAGCCTTTTCTTTGTTAGTTACTATAGCAACCAGAATAAAAACATTTCCTAGCTCATCCCATGTAAAAAGGTCTTAGAGTTTCAGCTTCTCTCCTTCCATTTCATGCTTATGCTGAGTGAATGTGTGTGACACAGTGGAAATTGCGTGGCTTTGGTTTGGTGGAAGGCTGCTCACATTACTGAGAGTGGAAAACTGAATTATACTGGAACCCTTGTTTTAAAAAGGGCAAGAAAATTTCTGACCTGCTAAGCAGGACTCAGATGAAACATCTGTACCCTCTCTCCAACTTCATTCACACACTCTTGGCAGGCTATCTCACCAGCTAGGAAGAGGAGCAGTGCTTGTAAAGGAGCAAATAAGTTCCAACATGAGGCAGATGCTCAAACTGCATATTCTAATGTTAGAAGTTGAATCATCGCCTTCCCTAAGCCTCAATGAGGCCTTGTCTACACTGATATTTTTTACTAGACCTTGCCTAAGTATAAAGCCTGAGATCACTAACTAAATGTTCTCAATCATGAACATAGCTTCACCCCAGTTTTCATCTCTGTTTCTTCCTTCTTCCTTTAAATACAGCAGTGGGGCTTTCTGCTACCACCAGTTTACCCTCTGAAGCACAGAGGAAATCTGAATGGTCTTGTGGCTGTTCATCAAGATGTGATACCCACAGGCTGAAAGGAGAAATCCACATGCCAACCATGCATGAGCAGTTATTCTAGTTCATCATTTTATTATGAATAATACTGCATTTGGTTTTCTTCCTTTAAGCTCCAGTTCCTAACATTGCACTGTTTCATGAGATTCCTTTTGTTGTTGGGGTTTTAATTAATATATTTCTTCCTATGGAGGAAAACCCTAAAACCTCACTGAAGAGGTCAGTGAGTGGTTCTGTTAACATTGACATGAAAATAGTATGATTTCTATCACATGAATTTTCTTGCTCTCAGGCTACAGTCTGGCACCTACAGTTGTCCCCCTATTTTCACAACATTCGTATTGCATTACCTTTGAGACTAATACCCTTGAATTACATTATCTTTGAGACCAACGCTTTGTGTCAAATTTTGCGACAGTTTGCCAATAGGTTCAAAAATTACTACAGGCACCCATACACACCCACCGTGATTGCACAAGTTTCATTTCCTTAGGAAACCAGACTGAAAACAAGAGGCAAAACCAGAGAACTTGAAACTGCGTCTCCTAATCCAATGTGCTACCCACGTTCACCATAGCAAGTCAAAAAATTGAGTATTTTGTTTCCCCTGTAAGTTCTACAGGCAAAAAGCAGCCTGATACACTGCTTATTGGGCTTAAATGCAGGAAATTTTGATTCCTTTGTTTGCTATTAGTCAGTTGTGTAATTTTGGTCAAATTCTCATCTCCCATTTCCCCTTTTGCCTGTTTAGACACAGTTTGGTCAGGCAGGAGCACGAACTTTGTCCGTGTCTTTAGAGTGCTTAGCATGCTGATGCCCATGAAAGACTCTAAAAATCAATTCAACTACATAGTGCAGCATTCATCTAGCTGATTATTGTATAATTAACCAGAACAGAAACATCTGAGGACTTCAGTCACCAATACACCAGAAAATAGAGCTGTTCACAGCTAACTTTTTGAAATCTTCCTGCAGATTAGAGGGGATTTGTTATCAACTCTGTGGACAATTCTAAACATCTTTTTCTGGATCATTTAAAAGCAGGAAAAAAAATCAAATAAATTACTCCTTATGAAGAATTAATCCAAATTAAAAATTACTAGTTTCTTCTACTCTTAAGCCCTCTTCTTAAGGATTCTCCTCTTAAGCACTCATTTCTTTGGCTACTTAGAAAATGCAAGGATCCTAAGAGTAAATTATGGTCTTAACTATTTCTCCTTTTTCTAAATTGAGAATGAAAACTCCATTGAGAAATTCTGTCTAGTTTTGATGTTGCTGGTGCTGCAAGTGCTGATAACTGTAGTAGTAATTTAAGTGCGTTCAAAAGAGCTGTAAAAGCCTGGGTTGCTCAGTACCTTGCTGTAAACAACAGAGCAAGGGATGGGTTCTACGATAAGATAGTAAGCACGCACCACACCCTAGATTCAGTTACATCAGAAAAAGTGGCAGGTTTTCATTCACACTGCCTCTCTGAGATGCTGTTTACCTCTGCTTTTCTTTCAGCACAGACTAAAAGAATGGATTTGTGCCTCAAGTTTAATGTCTATAAATAAGGGTTCTGAACTGATAAAAAGCCATCCTTGGCTTAACCATAACCGACGTAGTCTCGTTTTGCATGAAGAATGTGTGCTGTGCTTTGGACTAATACAACAGTGATCCCACAAAGCCTGTGCAAATTATGAGGAACAGTCAGTGAAACTTGAGCTTAGTTTGGATTAGATGTGCATCATTCTCGGTTTATGTTAAAGCAGTAACAAGTTTTATATTGTCAAAGCCACCTCCTCCCATCCTATTACTTTTAGATCTCCGTATGGCCAGTGTGTTTACAAAGGCCTATTTCTCTCTCATGCACTCTTCTAGGAATTTCCAATGTTCAGAAACTTCTGATTAATTTTCCTACCTGATTGATAACTAATCAGAATTTGTTCCTGATTCATAACAGGAATTTTAAGAAAAAAAACTTTGACAGCAAGATATGACTAGCATACACGGCATCAGTTAACGGCTGAGTACTAAAAAAAAATCTTAAAGTTGGCATTAACTGATGCTTTACGCAAATTAGCATGAAACGCAGTAGCAATGGGTACAGTTAAGCTGATGAATAGAGGCTGGAAAAGTAAGGAGAAGCAAATATGTTGGCTGTGGTAGGAATGTGAGAACTGTCATTCTAGAATGCGTCAATGCTCTTTCAACCTTGAACCTTGCATTTATATAATACATTGAGTACTTCAAGCAAGACTTAAAAGTGCATTTTTACTTTTTACTTCAGCAAACATTTCCATCACGTGTTGTTGTACTTTATAATAGGCTATTTTGTACTTGGACCGCTGCTTAGGAAAGAATCCCAAGTAGTTGGGCTTCAACCTTGTAATGAGTGCAACAGTACTGTCATGAAACAGGACGTTTTCAGATCCCCTAGGTGGAAAGAAATTTTACTTTGGGGCTTAATTCTATTTCCACTTTTTTTTTTTTTTCAAATGCGTCATGATGATCTTTGAAGCAGCACACTGCAAATTGTGTGCAGTAACTACAAAACACTCTTTTAAAAAAATGGGTAATGCTTCTATATCGAAGATCAGAGCTGAAGCCATCAGGAAACTGGTGTCAGGGAAGGCATATAGAATACACTATATGGACATTTTCTGTAACTTAGGTATATGACACTTGTACCCACACAGTAGTAGAGAAGACTCTTTTTCAGATTTTGGGCAGGATAAGAGAGATATGATGTATGTTTTCAGAACAAATCCTTACAACTGAGATGATAAGTGAAGCTGCTGTGTAAAAAGCTTCAGATGATAAATAAGGGAAATAACTTGACAACATAGAAAATATTACTTAACATTGCTTTCAAGAAAATAGCACAGGTATTTATCCTTTCTTATCAGCACATTTATGAAAAAAATTAATTTACCAAGCTTTGCACATCTATAAAATCTAGCTTGTAGGTTACTGATTCTGCCATTCATTAAACATTCATTATTAGACTTACTACATCTCTTAAAATGACTCATGCACTTGTATGTAGAATTTCAATAACATCCTGGTTGCTATGGTACATGTAATCACTTTGACATATAAAGTATCTGTTAGAAATATATTTTTTTTTAGTATATAATGAACAAATCTGTACGGTGTTTTATTCAATAAATGTTTCTTCCAGTAGTTAATTATGCAAAACAGCATGACATTTTATGCCTTCAAGTAAATACTGAGTTGTATTGTACACAATCCCTCATACGTATGACAACTTTTTTTTTCCATTTCAATAAACAACTTTTTATTTCTGCCATATGCATGTGACACAATAGTTTCCTGGGTGATTTTCCTTGACTTATTTTTTTCCTCACTGGCCCACTCTTGTCAACGTTGTTGCTTGCCTATAATCAGGTTTTATCTTTGTTTCAAGCTTCTCCTAGCTTTTTCTGAGGACCAGTATAAAAACATTACCTCAAATGTGCATATGGTTTTTGATACATGCTTCTATGTCTCCATCTTAGAACTACAGGCTTGTTTATGCACTTGGCACTGTGTTTGTTCCTGCATGAAATGCATTCTTGCAGAGACTGGGGAGATTTGCAGGTGCTATCACTCCTCCATTAGTATGACCTTCTCCAGAGTTTATGCTCATGGATAGTGTGACACAGTCACAGAATTATAGAATTGTATAGGTTGGAAAAGACCTTCAAGATTGTCAAGTCCAACCATCAACCTAACATTGCCAAGTCCACCACTAAACCATGTCCCTCAGCACCATATCTACCCAGCTTTTAAATACTCCAGGGATGGTGACTCAACCACTTCCCTGGGCAGCCTGTTACAATGCTTGACAACTCTTTCTGTGAAGAAATTTTTCCTAATATCCATCCTAAACCTCCCCTGGTGCAACTTGAGGCCATTTCCTCTTGTCCTATGGCTTGTTACTTGGGAGAAGAGACCAACTCCCACCTCTCTACAGCCTCCTCTCAGGTAGTTGTAGAAAGCGATAAGGTCTCCCCTCAGCCTCCTTTTCTCCAGGCTAAACAACCCCAGTTCCCTCAGCCGCTCCTCATAAGACTTGTGCTCTAGGCCCTTCACCAGCTTCGTTGCCCTTCTCTGGAGGCGCTCCAGCATCTTTCTTTCTTTGTTGTAGTGAGGGGCCCAAAACTGAACACAGTATTCGAGGTGGGGCCTCACCAGTGCCCAGTACAGGGGGACAATCACTTCCCTAGCCCTGCTGGCCACGCTGTTCCTGATACAGGTCAGGATGCTGTTGGCCTTCTTGGCCACCTGGGCACACTGCTGGCTCATACTCAGTCACCTGTCGACTAACACCCCCAGGTCCTTTTACACCAGGCAGCTTTCCAGCCACTCTTCCCCAAGCCCATAGCGCTGCATGGGGTTGTTGTGACCCAAGTGCAGGACCCAGCACTTTGCTGTGTTGACCAGAGCTGTCTCTGCCACACTGCTATTTAATTTTAAATTGTGTCCTGAAAAACCTGTGTTAAAAGAATACTAAACCTGCAAAGTGATGGGGTCAGCATATAAGGAGATCAGAATTCATGCTCCCCATAAAAGTAGAGGTGGGTTAAATGAATTTTTTTTTTGGTTCCATTGCAAAATCAAAACAATCAGAAAGTACATTCATTTTATGTCACTCGAAAAGACTTTTTTACTCAAAATATGTTTTTCTTAGTTTGGATTCACAAAAAATTCTTCATTGTGAGTCATTAAGAATTTTATTCATTTATTCCATGTAACATTTGGTCTTTTCAATTGTTTTTAATTTAGCTCAGCAATGAAACATCAAAAATATGTCATAATTTATGAAACTTTTGCCTTAATAATAGCAAAAAAATAGAGTTTAATACTCCATACCTCTTAGTATTATGTATCAGATTCAACTAGTGTTTGCAAATAGTGTTAGTACAATAGAAAAAGACATTTTTTATTATGAAAAAAATTCTCTAGATTTATATAAATCCTTACTTTAGTCTCTAGGTAAAAATGCATCATTAGACAGTCTTTACCTAAATAAGAACATATTATTTCTGCAGGACTCCTGCCTAATGACTGTGCATTCAGTGCACATGATAATCAATGTTCACTAATTATTGAAAGCACGATATTGTGAGGGAGGAAGCTAGCTAAAAGGAAGGTAACAAGTGGCGTTGAAAAGGAAAGTGCTGTTATGAGAGTATGATTACTGGAGCTCTTCAAGGGTCAGTCTTTAAAGAGTTCTTGTTTAATAATTTCATTAATAAGCTTAGTATGGAGATACAAGAGTGTGATAATGGAGTTTGCCAATAACAAAATGTCTGTCATTAACACAGAAGGCTGGAATATCTGGAAAGACCTGAATGACTGGAAGGACTGGAATAATATACGGGGGATGAAATTTAATAGTATGAAGTACAAGTACTCTTCCAGACTAATACTGAGAGTTTCTGTTAATTTGTGAGCTCACTGACTGGAAACAGCTGTGGTGGGGACAACTGTAGTGAGGGGTTGATCACAGAATGATTTATGAGTCACCGGTGTGATATGGCTGTGGAAGAGGCAAGTGTACTAGATGACACTGGTTACAGTAGTGTTGGGAAGCAGTTATGTTATTTGATGTGCAAGAGCTGTCTCATCTACAATAGTTCTTGCTATCCAAGCTCAAGAAAGATGAATTCAGAGTGAAATAAATGTTATGGAAGGAGGCGCTCCATTTCTCTGCTATATTCCAATCTGTCATAAAATCTTTGTTCGTTTAGCTGAATATATGAAATTTCATTCTAAAGGAAAACATTAGCACAAGAACAGATAGAAACTTCCCAGGAATAAATTCAGATTGAGCATTAGAAGTTTCTGGCAAAATGGTCAGTAAAATCCAGAGATGGCTGGGTTATGGCTTCTCCTATTATGGGCAAGCAATTCAATAATCCTTAAGACCAATTTGGAACATTTAGGAAAAGGATTAGATTATGTAGTTGGCTGCAATTGCAGGAAATCAGATTTAGTGACCCATAGCATAATTTAGGTCTGGTAGTTGTATGGTCCTATGAACAGTTTGCTGTTTTGTGCGGTATACTGCTCCATGGATTATATACAGTTTATTGCAGTCTGCACTGAATACAGAATAATCACCTTCCATTTTACAATTTCTGTTGTTATTACTTAATTCATTTTAGTAAAGATTGAAATAAAAACTGTTTATGTTGTATATATGGAATACCACAGTACTGAGAATAAAACCCAAACAGTTAAATCAAGTAATGTTGGGTGTCCCATCTAAGATATCTGTAATCCAGTTTTCCAAATATTTAGAAATTTATATTCAAATCATACTTATCACTAACTTCTGCTGAGGAAACTCAGCTCTGCTGCAAGTCAGACCACAGGTGCCTTTTTTTTTTTTTCCTGTGTCTTGAGTGATACTTAGGTTGAGGAACTGTACGGAAGAGGCAATTTAATAGAAAATCCTCCATTATGTTCGATAACACTAGTTTAAGTCCTAGCAAAATACAATATTTCTTTTCACCTGATTTGTCCCTAACAAGTAGAGATGTTTATCCAAGCAATGTTTTATCTCAAGGTGACTGTTAAGGGTTGAAACTTAAATGGTGCCAATATGCAACTTATGCAAAGGACTTAACTAGACAACATGGTTGGACTGGTATCATTTGTTAGCTGCTCTACCAGTCACTGTTATTATCCCCCTGAGTTTTGGTTTAGAGGATGATCCCCACGGGCTCTAATTCCCCTAGAGGGGGCTTCAGTGGTAATGCCAGTCTAAGGCATTGTTGACTTTCCCCTGCCTGGACATTCATTACTCCAGTGCTGCAGTTCACATCCCCTGCCTTGCACCTGTACAGCCACTAGGACTAGGTTGTGAACTAAGTCAGCCAACTGATCTGCCTTATTTGTGCATGTTTTCTTTCTTTCTAATATAACTCCGTTAAGTCCTCCAGTTCACAGAATGACTCACGAACTGATGCTCTGGCTTAACCTAGAAGGGGGAGATGCAACACCACACGAGTCCAGGAACAATCAATCAACCTCAGTGGCTCCTCAAGCCACAGTATCACAGAACAGTGACTTCTGGGTATGTCTGTGTTGAACACGAGATGCGTGACCATTGCTTGGGTAGACAAAAGAGTTCAACTGTGAATTGCTGTTTGGTAAAGGTGGCTGTAGTCATTACAAAATTATCACATGAAACAAGTTTTAATTAGGGCAGGCAAATCCATGCCATCATCTTGGTGAATTTAACAAAGTATAAAAAGATGGATTATATCCACTGGTACTGTGCGTAGGTTGATCCCGTTATTTAATCTTCTTAGTCTACAGCAGTCTAGAATGTAATTTAACACAGACAATACAATGTATTTTCTCTTGATTTTACTCTCAGAGATGGTTCCATTGTGGTAGCTGAAATTTACAGAATTACCCAGCTAGTGGCAAACGGTGGCATGAAGAATTTCAGCCAAAAGAGTTGCAGTTTGCTAGTTTGAAACAAGAAAAAGTAAGTTCTTATTATGGAAAATTATAAGTGTTGTAACACTGACAAAATGCTAACCCTGTAAGCATTGCACTTACTGCCCTACTTAAAAAAAAAAAAAAAAAAAGGGCAGGAATGTTGTTTTTAAGCTGTGGTTTTACTTTGTCCTTACATGTTCTGCTTTGACTTTGACAAAGCCTGTATGAGCGCTTCTAAAAACTGTGATATGATAGGTGTTTTTAAAGAGTGCTTCTGGGAAATCTTTGTGCCTGTCAGGTAGTGATTTTGTAAAATCTGACAAAAAAGAGAGCATTAATCTCATCACCAGATACCAGTTTCTTTTTTAACTTTCTTTCTCAGTCATGTGCAAGTAGTTTCTATTTAGTCAGAATTCCTGAACAGTCAGACCTGAACTTTTCTCACACTGTAAGGTACTGCAGGTTGCACAGGTGCATTTGAGAAGTGTTTTCTTTTTCTCTCAGATGTTTATTGATTTAAGCCAGAATTTGTATGTTCATGAACTTCATGTTACAGTATTCTATCAACTCACCTGCCATATGCTTTAACCAAGGGGGTCATTCTGCTTTTGATACCATTCCTTTCAAAGAGAAGGTAAAAACTGGAACTTTTAGCAGATCAGTTAATTATACTAAAACAATTGTCTTCCTTTTTGCGTATGCTTCTCATAGGTATCATGTAAGGCATGTGCCCATGTTTTGGTTTTACCTGGTGTTGAGCAGTGAGTGGTAAGTTGAAGGATAGCCCGTCAAGTTAGTTTAACTATGGAAACTGGGAATGACTGCTTAAAGATGAATCCATGTTGCAATCTTTTTGTATTTTGTCTATTCAAATTTTGCTCACCAACTTACTTGCCAACTCAACTGTGGTCTTATATTGAGTCTGAAAAAGGCACATGTGACAGACGGATTTCAAATGAGTTAATTAACTAAACTAACCTAACTTGAATGTAAATGCTATATGCTACAACACTGAGACATCTAGAAGCCTTTAGCTCATTTATAGCCTAGGTTTGTGCTTTAGAAAACACTTTTTTTCTGGTTTGAAAATGCAGGAAACGTATAAATAAAATAAAAGCAAATAGATATTGAAACATGGATTCCAAATGAGTAACAGCTGAAGTCCCATTCTCAATCCAGGCTTTTGTGTAAAGGAACACCACCAATATTTTGAATAGTAAATCCATGGGATGAAAACTTAACTTCTTTTCCTCTCATTTTAGATGAAAGTGCAGAGAAGGCTCCCTGTGAAGTAAACACTTACCCAGTAAGAAAAGTGTCATGGAAAATTTACATTTCTTTAACAGCTAGAGTCTACCTTTCTGTTTGTATGGCACGTAACACCTGACAAATAAGACTAGACATTTTTTGAGGAAATTCTACAATTGCAAATTATATTTAACTCATTGAACAAGTTAGTTGAGGTAAGGAAGGGAGTAAAGTTCAGTGCTGCAGGCATCACTGAGTAGAGAAGACAAAACCACATTTCTTGTTGAAAAAGGTCCCAGGCATTGGTTCACCTAATGCAAAATTTACTCTGTTAGAAATACTGCTTTGGTTTCACATCTCTTCTTATTGTTCCACGCTCTCTGTCTCTCCTCTCAGAGTAGTAATTTATTTATTGTCTTTTAAGAAGTCACAAATGTGTCCCTTGTTATATAAACAAATAAATTATACACTCTTTAAAGAATAGGAGGAAACAACATCACAGTAGAGGAGGAGGAAGGAACTACATGGCCTTTCTGCTGAGGTGATATGCCATGTATGCTTAATGGGAGACTACAGCCTTCTTACCCTAAATCTACGCCTAAACAATTCTGTACCTTGTAATCTCCATGATTCACTGATTACTTTAAACTTAACCACGTAAGCATAGAAGTAACACTTAAAATTTAAAAAATTCAGTTCAAAAATAGCATTAAACTCTAGCCTACTGTCTAGAGTAATCATCTGTATTCTGATTTCCACACCAATATATACACAAGCATTAAGATGAAAGACCAGGGATGTGGACCTCTATCTTGCTCTTAGATGAACACCATAACCAATTAAGTACATCTCTTGCTGAGTACATGAGATAATGCACAGGCTTGAATATTGTTTTCCGACAGTCAAAAACTAAGGCAAGAACAGGCTAGATGATACATCCTCCTAGTTTGATCTGCTTTCACCCTCACAAGACAAATGGGAACGTCAAAGACGAAAGCCCTTTTAGTGAGAGCCTAAGTTGCCTTGCATTCAATATTTAATTACATATTCAAGAGACAATCTCCACTATATACCTTTCAGCAGCAGCGCAAAGGAGTAATGATTTGAAGGAGCAATTTTCAGAGATTACTATAGGTAAGTACATAAAGTTTCAGATGTTATCAGCAGTGTTTCTGAGCTTTGTAATTGTTGATTAAAGAAGAAGCAGCTATGTCACTCAGGATTGACCCAAAGAAGAATACATATCCTTAGGCTCTGAAGAGATCTTAAATAGATGTTCCCTTTACAGCCTGACTATGTGTTGGAACTAAAATGGAAAGAGAGGAAAAGAACAAAAGTTTGATAAGGAAACATCAAAGGCCATTAAAGAAAGAGCTTTTAAAAAGCAGACAGTAGCATATGGGAAAATGATCAGGCACTGCTATATAGAGACGAATAATATTCAGCTGTTAAATGGAACTGACTGAATATATTTTGAAAGCAATAGAACATTAAAAATTTATAAAACTTGCCTGTGAGGTGTTTTCTCATTAGTTAAAAGCTGTTTTGTAAAAGGTTGACCAAAGGATAAGCATTTTTTACTTCTCTGAATTCATTTATTATTTTAATGGAAAATAATATTTATTGTTCATATATTACATATGGGGAATGTCTAGTTGTTCTGGGCTGAAAAAATACATAGATAAAGAGTTCAGCAGCTCTATGATTTTAATGCATTTGAATAAAAACACCAGGAACTTCTGGCTTAGTAAATAAAAGAACATTTAATTAAATGGTTGACAAAAGAATGACCACTTTTAGTCATATCACTTTAATGAGGTCATTTTACATTTAATAACTCAGACCATTTAACACTGAGATTAATTGATAAAATTTTTCTTAAAGCTATTGCTAAACAGTATGCTTCTCCATTGAACCTAGTTAAATCTTTCAATATATATTCTTGTATCTCTATGCTAAAAAAGGCCTCACTGAGAACATACTGACTACGTGGCAAATTTTTAAGTATTGAAAACTTTAAAATGGCCTAAAATTCAAAGTGCTATTCTGAACCTAGATGCAAACTCTTTCAAATTGTAATGTTATGTGGAATCTGGACTCATTTTGAGATGCACATCCTTCGTTTTAGAAATGCTTTCTCTAGTAAGCAAGCAAGAGCACAAATTTATCCAGTCATCTAGCATTGCGATACAGTAAGAGAAAATTCAGCATGCCAGTTCCTCTTAACTGAAATAACCTTAGCATTATGCAAAGGGTAAACAACAGGGCACATTTCAAAAGGAAGTAGAGGGCCCATTAGGCTCTTCATTCCTGTAGGCTCTTTAGAAAATTCAGTTACAAAGAATATCTAATCAGGCATATGATGTTTTATGTATAGCATACCATAATTTGTTGGGTTTTGATCTAGTTCTTAATATCCTATACTATGAACTTGATGTGTTAAAAATAGGCTAATGTATAGCTACAATTAATTGCATTAGTAACTGAGGAATAATTTCAAATACTGGGTTCGGGAAATGTGTAATCCAGACTAAGTCTGGTTGTAAATCAGGACATTAATAACTCAAATTTTAGTAGATATATTATGAATGAACTGTTAGAAAAAAAATGTTTTTTAAATTGAGGCTGTGTTTTGAAATTATCCCTAGATATTGCCACATTTTAATTTTCTATCTTTTTTTCATTATCAGTCTTTCAGCATAATTGAGTCTGTAAATAAAAATCAATACACAGTGTCAAAGGGTGTAGAAATACAAATGTAAAGAAGTTCCTAATTTATTTTTCTCAGTTCTGATTTTTAAGGCTGCTCAATGTATTTGTCAGGGGACAAACAACTCATATTTTACTGAAAGAAACAAGTTACTTACAATAGTAACTTGAATGCATGTTATACTGGAAAACTTATGCACCTCATTGGATGGACTAGAATTAACATTTTGCACAGTACCTGGCCTGCACAAAGAAAAGAATATCTTTTTTTTTTTTTTTTAAATTTTCATGTTTTTGGTCCAGGTGACAAGTGACTGGTGAAGTGTAAGACTGCTTTGTCTTCATCTCATCTTCACCTTTACAAAAAAGCAAGAAACAAAGCTGGACAAGCAGTATGGGAACCAGAAGCCGCAACTGCATTGGCCATGCCACATTGAGCAAAACTGGCAAAATCCTGTTTGACTTGGAAGAAAAGGCTAGGAATCAGAGAGAAAGGTATATCAATACTGGTGTCCAGAAGGTCAGGAGGTTATCAGTTAGGAATGAGTTCAACACCACGCAGAAGCCAGAGAGACTTGGTGCTTTTTGTTGTTGGTTTAGGGTTTTTTTTCCTCTGAAAACAGGTTTTTCTGGGAAACCACCTGTCTGAATCATGAAAATTTTTCATTAATATTTCAAGAGAAATTTCTGCCTATATTGCCTTGTGCTAAGTTTATGGTACGTCAGCCTGGAGCAATATATCTTACACCAATGTATGTCTTCAGAACTTGGCTGATTCATGGTATGTGAAATAATTTGCTTTAGCCTTTTTGTTTAAAACAAACCCAGCTACACTGTTTGTTGTCATAGCCTGTATTAACTCTCTCAATGTGTGTTACATAAAAGAGTATGAAGACCTTGCTGGTCACCCTAGGATCTAATAGATGTGTATGCTGCTTTACTGAAAGCTTGTTCTGCAGCATATCCGTGCACGCGCTGTCACACAATACATATACCCTGGTATCATCAGGGTGATTCTGGTGCAGGCTGAAGAGAAATGGGCAGAATGTGCTGAGGTTATCTTCCCTTTCTAACTCCAGTTTTGAAAGTGAAGATTTGTGCAGGAAACCTGGACTGACATTCTTGGTTCCCTGCTGAAATATCCGGAAAGATAATGTGCTGCTACATCCAAGCCCAGTCCTATCCATTTCTCAGGAAGCGTATGTGCAGCTTTGCATCCCTTAAGAACATGCCAAGTAAAGGATCTGTAGAGTATTTCCAATGATGTAGGAGTCTGTCAGACAGTCAAGGCAATCAGAATGCTCATCATTCACTGGATGGTTCTCTCACACACAAAGTAACAGATGAAACCAGACAGCCTAAACATCTAAGGAATACTTCTTGGGAAATGACAAGGAAAATCAATTGGGAAAAAATCAGGAAAAGATATCTTTACTAGCCTAGCTAACTAAAAAGTCCAGGTATATTTGCATGAGTTAGAAAAGTACAGTAATGCCAAAACTGAAGCTCCGTAGAAGAAACCCACCGTTTACCCTTGGTGCAATGCACGAGGGGTGAAGAAATGCTTAAAAACTTTCCAAGCTCTTGACACACCCACAGCAGAATGATCCCTTGGCTAGAACTGGGGTTGCATTGTGTTGACGCAGAATTATTAACTTTCAACTCAAAAAACAGATAAGTTTTCTTCTTGGTTAAGAGTTTGCAGAACAGGAACTCTTATACTGTAAATTTCTCAGATGTGACCTGAAATGAACACATTCCTGAGAGTAGGCTCTGATACTCTGGCAACATTGGGTAGCATTGTGCAATATGTAACATTATAAAGTAATATAATACGTATACAGATTTTTAAAAGTTTACCATCTTCTGCCCTTCCAGCCCTCAGATCATAAAAATACTGGGAGGAACTCACAGCTGGCTTGGATGCACATATTTGTGCAGGAGTTTTAGCTCAGGAGAGCACGCAGATAGACACGATGTCTTTATTGCTACCTCTCAAAGGAAATGTTCATGTCTCTGTGTAATTAACTCCACTGTGAAGAAGTCCTGAGAAGAAAAAGGCTTGGTTATGGTGTTAGACTTGTGGTTCAGCAGGGTGGGGGGGTAGTGAGGTAGAAGAGAGGGTTTTGCACTTAGTCATAAGTGGTGCTGGAGGCAACTAAAATCATTAGTATAGATGGGCTGTGTGTGGGATTCCATTACCAGCAGAGAGGAGAGATTCACAACCCTAGAGTGGTTTCAGGGAAATGCTGCAGGGTGGAAATTCCATTCCCTCCTGAGCTCTGGACCTAGGGGCTCATTTCTGATTAGGGAACAAGAAAGAAGAAGAAAAGTAAATTTCTGTGCAGAGAAACAACACCCGTATGTGAGACAACACAACTAGACACAGATATGAATATCACTCCTGACGATAAGAGTGAAATTTGTTTTCCTTTCAGTTATTTGGTATTTTATAGTACCTAGGAAGTAAACTTTGGAATTAAATGCTACTGAAGAGGCACACAAAATCATAGAATTACAGAATGGTTTAGGTTGGAAGGGACCTTAAAGATCATCTAGTTCCAACCCCCCTGCCATGGGCAGGGACATCTCCCACTAGACCAGGTTGCTCAAAGCCTCATCCAACCTGGCCTTGAACACCTCCAGGGATGGGGCCTCCACAGCTTCCCTGGGCAACCTGTTCCAGTGTCTCACTACCCTAAACACTTACCTATGTTTAAGGAAATCAATTGAGTTGGTATCTAGATAATTTGAAAAACAAATTAGAAATGAAATTAGATGACTTACCTGTCTTTTACTGTTATCTCTGTGGTTTTACCTCATGTAATTTTAATGTTTGTTTCTCTTCTGTCGTTGCATAAAGGACAACGTAATTGGCAGGACCCACTTGACTAAAGTATATCTGGTAAGACTTGATATATCTAATTTTTCAGCAAGTAATACATAGCAAAACAAAGAAAACCTTTTTCATGTTACTCTTTCAGTGGTAGTGAGCTAAAAATAAAGATAAGCAGCTATTTAAGTTGCAACCTGTTTTTAATAGGATGCTATTTCTTAGGAAATGGGGCTTAAAATCTTTTTTAGTTAAAGAATGAGGAAAGAATATTAATAAACTAGAGCTCTGGTCCTGTAACAGTAAGATGTATTAGTTGCTTTATTTGCATTGTTTGACTACATCAAAAATTGGTAATTGTAAGAGCGTATAAAACTGCATCTCCACCTCAAAAATATATAAAAGTACATCTTCAATCTATGACAAGTACACACGTAATGATGTTGATACAAAGATACTCGCACAAAAATGTATTGTTTATTATAATACTGTACAGGTTTAATTGATTTAATAAAGAGTAATTGGAGCCGTACTGGAAATGGCTACCTTCCCATAAAGTAGCAAAATGTTTGAAATGCTCTGCCTTCTATCATAAGATCCTCGAGGCAGGGGCTTTCCTTGTTCATGTCTGTACAGATTTTATTTAGGAAAATGAAGCAGAATTATTTCCACTCTCAATTTTAGGCCCCCAATTTGGAAGACTAAATTAGTGCTCTACAGTCAATGACAGAAGGAAGGCACTTCTATGGGGCTATTCAGACCATCCATGTCAGACGGCAAATTGCTGCCCCATTTTAGGTGGTCTGAATCGCCTTACAGAAGATTCCCATCTGACCCCATTAATACATATAATTTAGGAAGCCTGCTCACCCGTATAGAAACTTAATGTAGCTGCCTTGGACAGTACCAATAAAGTATAGGTATGCACTTCACAGGCATGAAATAATAAAAGCTACTGCATCATTTTCACTCTACTGTATTTATTTGCAATCGAACCTAGTCTTGTACATTCTCTTACTGCTCTCCTCCGTATTTATGTTCAGATGGCTGAGAATACAAACACTTTATCATATTTCTCCTTTTAAAATCTGACATGACACTAACAATTCACTTCTCTACATAAACCTTTCTCTGCCCCACCCCCACCCAAACAAAGAAGTGGAATTTGGAAACGTAGGATTAGAAACGACTTTTTGAGTCACTCCGTCTAGTTCCCTTTTATAGGCAACCATGAAATCTCTTTTGTAAAGTAATAAGGTGCCATCCTAAAGCCAGTGAGGTTACTTACCCCATTACTGCTATTGTAAGGCTACTCTGGAACATTAGTTTCCTGATGGTTGGAAATTTTCTTCTAATTTACAATCTAAATGTGTTCATACCACATATATCTACTTGTGTCTTGATTATCATTAGCCTTAATCTAAATAATATCTTACTTTATCTCTGAAGGATTTCTCTAACTAATGCCTTTCTAGACAATTGAATTTGTTCTTTTTTTCTGCACAAGTCAATTCGTTTAGCCTCGCCTTGCAACACGTACTCCTTATTCCTATCACCATCCTAGGAGCTCTTTGGATTGTCCTGTCAGCAAAGTGTAAATAATTGCCAATGGTAGCAAGATTCAAAGGATAAGAAGGGAAGCCAGCCTTTTAATCAGTCTAAAATAGAATTCAACAAAATATTAACACCAGTCTTGCTGCCAACCCTTAGTTTTGTAGAAGGTTGGATTTTCACAAGAGCAGCACATGTCATTTGGGTGATATTTTGAACTTTTAGAAGGAAAGCTGCTATACAAAAAGTATATAAGGAAGTTACTTGTTCTAGTGAAACCTCCATGATGAGAAAACATTTGCAATAGAACTGAATGAAGATCCTAATTTATCCTGCTTATTGTACCATGTGCAGATTTTACATCACTTGACAGAGAACTTCATCTAAGAGTTACATTTTTCTAGGTCAGTAAGGACTATACTGACGTTCTGCTCCTACCTGGTTAATATAAACCAACGACGTCACTGATAGCAGGTGTCTGATGTTGATGCATGTGAACAACCATATTACTTCTATAGCAAAAGTTATATAGGTATCAAAAGTTGTGTTATAACTTCTATAAAATTGTGGTTGTACAATATTAAAGTCTTCAGTTATTTCATCAAGATTTTGAGTTCTGTTTAGCTGAAATTTAAATGCGTATGTATGAAATGTGTATGTATAAAAACATATATTTATATAAATTTAAAGAAAGACATTTGGATAGTATTTTATTTTGTCTTAGACCACTCAGAACACTACAAAGCCAGAAGGATTTTAATTGAGTTGCTGTTGATTTACAAGTTAATTGGGATCATAATCAATAAGAACCAGGAAAAACGAGAGAGTGCTGATAATAATGGATGAGAAGCATTTTCATATCCACACCCAGAAGTTTTGAAAATCTTTAAATGGGTGAAATCAGAACATTTAAAACCCTAAATCTGCATCTGGACTTTGTTTTCAACAGTGCCAGTCACTCTGCATATTTCAGTTTTCTCTGCACTTGATCGGCAAATCCAGGTCTCTGGGGGTGTCCATTAGTGACGACACCAGTTATTCTTAGTGATGACTATTGCTGTGCATCAGGTCCTAGACATTTTGAGGTAATCACTCAAAATGGCATTTAAATTCAAACAGCTCCTAAAACCCTATGCCCCTTCTTCTAATTCTTAAGTAGTCTTCCAGCCAACTTTATGAAATCCGTTTAACTTAGGGGCCCAGGCCTTAGTGCTAGACGCTAAACTATAACACTCTGACTGTGCTAATAGTCGGCGAGATCCTTTTCGCACCTAAAGCCCTATAACCCCTTTTCTTCTCTGTTGTGTGCACCTTCTCTTTGCACCCTGTCCCTCGGCTGGCTGGGTAATGCTGATAGAGCCGCCCCTGCCCTGTGAAGCAGTCGTGTCCCTCCATCCTGGGACTTTATTTCAGAGGTGCAGCAAGGGAAGTGCAGATGGATGGGCAGCCAGGACCAGCAAGCCATGAAGTTACTTCTACTTGGCTTCCTATGCTCAAGCCCTTCACACACAGACAGGTTTCAAACATGTAGTTGGGAAGGAGACGGGGGCATCTTGGCAGAGCCACGTGACTGACTTCAGGCCCTGGCATGAAGCAAAATCTCTGGGGATTAGCTTAAGAGGCCTTTAATGTGGACAGCTAGAAGGTCTGGGTTTAAGGGTGTCCTATCGTATTTCAGAAATGAAACTCTCATGGTCACACAGGCCTAGCAGCACTGAACTCAGTACTGCCTACATACTTTTAGAAGCTGAATACCTAAGATAATGAAGCTGATTTCTGAAAACGTATTTTTAAGGTATTAAAGTCTAAGCTATTTTCATTAATCCATCGTAATCATTTTAATGATGGAAAAACTTGAGTTTAAATTGGGCATTAAATACACTGAACATTTGGCTTTGAAAAATGAGTAGAAAACTAGGATTCATCATCACTAGACAATAAATAAATAATAAATATCAATGAACATATTTTAATTTAAAAAAAAACAAACACAAAACCAGTAGGCTAAGTACCACAAGTTACCTGTTGCTTGCTTTGCGTTGTTCTTTTCATTGTCAGTCATGTAACAGACATTATCCTGGCACCATGGGTTTGAATCTTGGTAACTGACTTGAAGAGAGTGGGAAGGATTCTAATTTTTCAAAAAAAAGCAGCAGGTGGAAAATGACTCAATAAAGATGACAGTTGACTGAAAAAAAAAAGCAGCTGCCTACTCTTTACCCAAACACATGCTCTTTGGAGCAGCTGAATCTGAAAATTCTGACACTAAAGGATGCCGCTTGCTTTGCCTCATGCTATATCATCACATCCAGCAGTATTAACATTATGCATCAACCAGAATATCTTCTTCACAGAACATGCAAAACGTTTACAAGCTGCTCTGCATCAGATATGCCTTAACGCAGTAACTGCTGAAAGTGGAGGACCTCTCAAAACGTACCTTTTGTTCTGCAATTAGCTTACGGTTTCTCAAGCAGGAAATCAGCTTCAGGGGTGGTGGTTTTTCTGCAGCTAACATAACCAACGTAGGAATTGTTTGATCTTTGCAGGTTTTTAAACGGATAGTTTTGTGCAGAGTCAATGGAGAGAGTTAAGTATCTCTGTACCTACCTGCAAATATCTCATAAAGCTATAAATAAACGGATGTAGAAATTACTGAAATGAGAATTTCTTCACGTTCCAATATTTTTTTTTATGCTACATTTAGCTGTCTTGAGAGCTTGTATATTTATGAAATTGAAACCAAATGGAAGAAATAATATGCTTATGCAATAATATGCTAATAACTTTGTCTCCTCTAAAACATGAACAAGGGAGGTTTGGCTTGTTTGAGGATTACACGATGTAGATTATTTAAAGAAGTGTCTGACTGGTAAAGTGAAAACTATTTAATTTGAAAAGGGGAAGAGCAGTCCTACAGTGTGACATTGGAACTGGTGGATGCCAGTCTTCCATTCCTGGCAAAATTTCCTTGGAGAGCATGTGCAATTCATAGTCTGTTTCTATTGGAAATGTCTCATTTTCACTTTTCCTTTCTGCTGAAAACAGCTACAAATACCACCATCTGAAAAGTGCGGTATTTCTTTATTTTGCTATATTCCTTTATTTTTTTATTTTTGAAGGAAACACGAATTATAAACATTTACTTGATAGAATACAGTACTCACAAGATATTGTGGCAATTTAAGAGTAAATTAAAATGGGATGTAGTGTGGGAAGCTAGGATGATATGTAGCGTTTTCACCTTGACAGCCTTTCACTGGAGGTGGCACAGCAAAAGATCTTGACACATCTTGACACCAGTGTGAATGCCTTCAAGTGGAAGGCAGGTAATTTTTTTCAGATGCCGTAAGAATCTAAACTTACTGGAAGTCACGAGACAAAAAAAACAGAACAACTTCACATTTCCCAGATGAGTGCTGATCTTATGTGTATTTTTAGGAGCAAAAGTAAGTAAAAATAAAATAAATTTTAAAATAACATCTAAATAACTTATATGTAAAAATAGCTTATATGTAAAAATACATAGTTAGAACTAGTTTGCCTTGTAGAGTAAAGCTGTGAAAAAGTCCAACATGGCAATTTGGAAAATTGAGATATTTGGAAATGTCGTGTTAAAAACAGTGCAAAATTCCAGAGATCACAGAGATCGGAGGAAATTTAAGTATACAGCAGTAGCTTCTTATTTGCCTCTTTCGTTAGCTGTGTCAAGAAACTTTTCTGTTCTTTTTTCTTCAGAGTTGCTGCCCTCTCTTAAGTTCTTATTCTCAATGTATTTAGTCTTCGTCAGTGATCTTTTACGTTTTCTTCTAAAATAATTGAAAATCATAGATGAGCAGACATTTCATTCTAATCCTGTAAAATAAACAGTTTCACTACATGACATTTCAAGTTTATTTTACTAGGATTGCTGACTACGTTAACATTAAATACAGTCAGTTTTCATTTATCTAAGGTGATGAGGAATGAGATGACACAGTTAAAACATACATAATACAATACTTAGGTAATAAAACTAGAGGAATATACGATGAGATGTAATAAAGAAAAGATTAACCATTGAACAGCACTTAGCTGTGAAGTGCAGACAGTTTCAAAAGCCTGCAAGCTCACACAATGAGGCGTGCCACGTCCATGTGTATCAGCGAGGGAAGCTGCAGAGCCATGGTCGTGTGGTGCCGCTCCCAAGTGACAAACCCCGTCCGCCAAGGCTGGGTCACCTATGACCGCATCAGACATACCTACACTTCTGAGATCCCGTTCCCATAGTCACATACAGAAAGCTGACCTGAGCTTCCCTGCAGTCGCAACATGCTGAGTCCGTGAAATGGATTAAGATCCACCCACAAATAATAGAAAAGTATCTATATGTGTAAGAGGTTTCAGGATTGTGGCTTTATAGGTAACAAGACTGTTTCTAACTACATTCACATATAACCTTTATGACAGTGAAATGTCAGTGCTATTCGTAAAAGTAACTGTACTGAAAACAGAAGTAATAAATGTGACCTTACTACTGCCGCCTACAATAGTGCTGCATGTTTGTGTCTGGTGTTCTCTAAAAGTTTGTCAGTAGGCTATTCAGATCGAAAAATGAATGATAAAGAAGTTATACCGTGGTCTCTTAAAACAGTTGCCATTGTTTAAATCAAAGTCTGTTTGGTTTTTTTCTCCATTATATTTACTAACCAGTCCTGACTTGTGAACATGTACTTGGTGCATTGGCTGAACGGTTTGCGTAAGCCTATTTGAAGGTATGCTCCCTTTACTGATTCGCTCTTCAGTATGAGCTGGACTCAATAGCCATTAGAAGTCTTTGTATTTATTAGAAAGGTAACAGTATTGGACCGTATAGGAGAAATGTATGTCTAAGTCACACAGTACCACTGTTTCTGCCCAGTTAGAATTACTGATGCTGTGTGAAAAAAGAGGTTGTGTAGGTCAGTGCATGGTTAGTGAGACTGAACTTTAAGAGACCTGGATTCTGTATTTAGCTTAGCCATTGACCTTCCTACACAAGCCATATCATCAATCTGTGCCTCTTCTACCTAATTGTATGTCCTGCCTTGTTTATTTGGATTCCACGCTTTTCCTGGTAGGTCCTGTCTCTTACTGGATTTACGTAGCATCTAGCATAGGGAGGCTAAAATGCTAGCTAAGAGTCCAGCAGGCACATCTGTAATATAAATGTGTAAAAAGAAAGGGAAGGGGAAAAAAAGCAGTAACAAAAATAACTGAATATTCTGGTTCATATACAATTATCGTTCCTACTGGAGGGGAAAAAAAAGTGAATTTGTATGAAGAAATTAGATTAAAGCAACTCCAAAGATGAAAAGAATGGAAAAAGAATTGGGGGGATATATTATATAAACCCACAAAATAATTATCTACTGTCCTTTAAACATTCAGTAGACAGAGAGCCTTTTACAGATGGAGGTTTAAGAGAAGCCCAGGACCACACAGCAGGAGAAAGACAGAAACAGGGGCCAGATTGCCCATGCCAAGCACTGGGGTATCATAACAACCCCACAACAAACAGCTATGTAACTGATGAGTATAGGATGACTAGGGGGAAAACTGAGGAAGGAAAGCCTGTGTGTGCTCTTCAAAATAAGTTTGCTTAAAACCACACATCAGGTTGTTGTTCCTAGGCCAAAAAGTGCACTTTGATTACAGATGTGCACAGCAGAGCCCTCCAGTGACATGCACACCGTTGTGCAGTCTATGAAACTAAGCGTCAACGCCATCGTGAATATTATCTACAGATTTTTGTTATTCGAACACGCTCACTGTTGGTATGTTAAAACAGCTTATTTCTGCCCCACTGCATGCAGGAAAACCCCATTCCATAAGAGAAACAGCGAATGGGGTTAAAAAAGGGAATCTATGGCTTCCGTTCTCTCCTGTATTCCAGTAAAATTCTCCTTTGAATTGGCAGATGAAATTTAGTTACTGCTTGTTTCTGTCCAACCCCCACTGTAGCCCTAGATACAGCAGCAGGACCCTCAAGCGTGCACTTAGTTCCTAAAACTAAATACATTCCATTGCAAAATGATCTAGTGATCATTGTATCTAGCAACACATTACATTTATAAATTGTTTAAATTATAAGGCTATTGTGAAACTAGTGTGAGACAACCAATCTGTAGTGATGAAAAATACTTCTATAATATTCAAATCCTTTAGCACCCTTCAAACATTCCAAAACCAAAGGACACTAATTGTGTAGGCATAGCTTTAAGCTTAAAAACCTTTTTATGCAAGAAATTAAGTCTTCATCAAGAAAATAACTGTTGAAATCTTAATATCTTTCAATGACAGCCACATTTGAAGAGCAATTTTATAGCATAATGATCCTTGTTGCATAATTTGGACAGGCTTTTGTTCTCATTTTAATTTTCCATACACAGCTTGCTTTACCATCTCTCCTTCCCACACCAATTGAAAGGGAGAGATCAAAAGTCAGGAGAGAAAACATCAAGATTCAGTTCTGGAGTTAAACTTCTGAAGATTTCAGAACAGCTCATACTTCAAACATGCTGTGGCATATCTGACTAAAGCCTTGGGTGCCTCATTAAGGCTTGGGCAGCTGCATTCCACCTGAGATCCCACTGTAGGCACAAGTCCAAAAGAGCAACTTTAAACCCCCCACTCAGCTTCTACTCAGGACGAGGGAGTATCTAAACTTCCTGCTCTTTGATTTTTATATTCTCAAGGCATCTAGAACATGAACCTGCCCAGAAGATGTGCCAGAAGAAGAAGCATTCTTTTCCCTTTCTACCTTACCTCATATCAAAGGTTGTCTGAAATCTAGAAATTAGTTTCTTAGTCTAAACCTTCCTCCAGTAATGATCTGACAGGCTTCCTCAAAATAGGCCTACAGGACTGGGTAGACTATAAAATGGAGTTTCAGATTCTTGCTTTATTATCAGTGTAGCTGGAGGAGAGGTTTATACCCATCCTTTATACAATTTGATAACAGTTACAGCATTTGCCAAGGAATGCAATTTTCATTTTTTTGTGCCCAAGAGAGTCAAACACCTATCATTCTCCCATTAGAAAAACCGTCTAACCATCAGTTGTTACCCTGAGTACATAAATTGCTGGATTGTGATATACAAGAGGTCAGACTAGACAATCTAAGAGTCAGTTCTGGCTTTAAACTCTGTGATGATCTATGAAAACCAATGTGTTGCCATAAATAAATACATAAATAAATAAGGCATTTTGCCTCCGAGTCACTACTTTCACGACATGGTAACAATTTCCTAAGGCAACAATGAAAAACTAAGATCTTGTCCTTCTGGAATATTTGTGACAAGTTCTGTGACACAAGACGTGATGTTTAGTGTCCCATCTAACTGTTGCCTTGGGGTCTGCCCAAGTCAATGCCTCCGTACTTACAACTGACCGAAGATTTCAGCAGGTGAGCTGAGGCCTGTACCTAGTTTGTAAAGCACTTCTGATCTCAAGTATTCTATAAACATGGAGTAATATAAGAGGAAACTTAATTTCCTTTTCATGTACAGAATTATACCAGTCTGAAGCTTTTGTTTCTTCCCAAGAAATTTTTATTAACCCTTAAACTCTAGAAACATAGGTCTTCAGAATGAATGCATTGTCTCAGTAATGCATTCTCAGCATGATTACTTCAGTGAATCAAAACCGTATCTCTCCAGTGAAGAAACCTGTGTTGGGTTTGCATAGCAAAGTTTTGGTAGCAGGGGGGCTACAGGGGTGGCTTCTGTGAGAAGCTGCTAGAAGCTTCCCCCATGTTCGACAGAGCCAATGCCAGCCGGCTCCAAGATGGACCCGCCACTGGCCAAGGCCGAGCCCATCAGCAATGGTGGTAGCACCTCTGGGATAACATAGTTAAGAAGGGGAACAAAACTGCTGTGGAACAGCAGCCAGAGAGAGGAGTGAGAATATGTGAGAGCAACAACTCTGCAGACACCAAGGTCGGTGAAGAAGGAGGGGGAGGAGGTGCTCCAGGCGTTGGAGCAGAGATTCCCCTGCAGCCCATGGTGAAGACCACGGTGAGGCAGGCTGTACCCTTGCAGCCCACGGAGGTTAACAGTGGAGCAGATATCCAACTGCAGCCTGTGAAGGACCTCACACCAGAGCAGGTGGATGCTCAAAGGAGGCTGTGACACCGTGGGAAGCCCATGCTGGAGCAGGTTCCTGGCAGGACCTCTGACCTTGTGTAGACAGAAGCCCATGCTGGAGCAGGTTTGCTGGCAGGACTTGTGACCCTGTGGGCAACCCACACCAGAGCAGTCTGTTCCTGAAGGACTGCACCCCATGGACAGGACTTGCAGTGAAGAACTTCAGCCTGTGGGAAGGACCCACGCCGGAGAAGTTCGTAGAGGACTGTCTCCCATGGTGGGGACCCATGCTGGACCAGGGGAAGCATGTGAGGAGTCCTCCCCCTGAGGAGGAAGGAGTGGCAGAGATGTGTGACGAACTGACCACAACCCCCATTCCCCATCCCCCTTCACCGCTGGGGGCGAGGCAGTAGAGAAAATCAGCAGTGAAGTTGAGCCCGGGAAGAAGGGAGGGGTGGGGGAAGGTGTTTTAAGATTTGGGTTTATTTCTCAATACTCTACTCTGATTTGATTGGTAACAAATTAAATTAGTTTTCCCAAGTTGAGTCTGTTTTGCCCGTGACAGTAACTGGTGAGTGATCTCTCCCTGCCCTTATCTCGACCCACAAGACTTCCGTTATATTTTCTCTCCCCTCTCCAGCTGAGGAGGGGAGTGATACAGCAGCTTTGGTGGGCACCTGGTGTCCAGCCAGGGTCAACCCACCACAAAACTATACTGCCTTTTGTTCATTTTTCAAGCTAACTATGCAATGCATCATATCTTTCCAACTGAAGTGGGAACTGGGAAGGTACATCACTTGAACTATGGTACACATGTAATGGACGTAAGGCACTCAAAATCTTAGCCAAAAGCAGAAAAATACACAACCCAACACTCTTCCCTGAGAGTGGATGGGAAATCATTTCTCCACGTAGCAAATACTGACGAAATTGTTCAGTGACTCAACTCCATAATACCTTCATAGAGCCTAGCATTTGCTTCCCTTACAGCTCAAGTGAGTGCCACACAATTGTATTCTAAAATAGTGGTTACACAAATAAACTGAATTCTTGACACAGTTTTTTAAAACCAGGATTTTGCCTTGGACATAAAATTTCCAACCTTTCAATGAATTAACTATTCATTATTTCAAAATTAAAGTATCCTACCAGAAACATTCGATAGTCCTCTAAATGCAGTCTCTACTTACATAGAGTTGAGAAAAGGAAATTAAAATTCCTGTTACCTGATTATTATCCCTAAGTTCTAGGATTCACAAGATATTAGGGGGAGCCAGTTGATGAAAAAAATCAATTTCTCCTTTACCTACCAGGAAGTTTATGAAAGGGATGTGCTGAAAAATGAGCTTGTATTAAGCAGAATTTAAAAAGAAAATGGAGAGTGAAAAATGAGAGGAAGAGATGGTTTTTTTCTTCTGAGTGCCACTATAGACCCTTGATTCTGACTTGGTTAGGGGAAACTGTTATGGTTTGGGGTTTTTTTTGTCTGATAGCAGCATTAAATCTATGGTACTGCATCCTTCTTCCCTTTTTTCTCCCTTTTTTTTTTTTTCCTCTGAAAGGGAAGTAATTACCATTTTGCTCTGCTCTGAAGACCTTGCTTGAGACTGAATAAGCTATTGTCCCTGTGTTTAGAGAACAAGCAGACTTGCAAGAGATGCCTTGAGAACTTGCTGGGGAAGTCTGCAGTCTTTGCTGGGGCAGAAAGAGGTGCAGCAGCAGCTAAGACCCAGATTTCCAAATAAGCTTGTATCTCTGTAAGATATAAACAAACAAAAGCATTTATGTACACTAGTGGCAGGGGTAACTGTCATTATCCTACCTATATCCTTAGGCCAGATTTGTAGATAGTAGCTCTTGTAAGACCAACTGGTATAGGTGGGGAAAAAAAACAGATAAGCCTTTAGGCACTCAGGCTCTTTTTCAAGTCTAAAATAAAAATACTGGGTATAAAAGCTACCCCCTTTTAACATCTTTTATTTTAAATTCTTTGCTTTAGGGTTGAAAACAATGGGTGAAGATTGCACATCTAGTTGTTAAATCATTCTGTCACAGGGAAATTGCCAGTTTCAGACCATTCAACCACTCAAGCACAAGAACTGGAAGTGAGAGAAAACCAGAAAATGGAGAACAGTCTTCCCACTAGTGTTGTTAAAAGATAAAATCAAATGTATTATAAGTGCAAAATGTCATGCACAGTGTCAAGTATAAACTTTTAGCTTCAGCTATGCTTTAAAACATCAAGCACTTAACAGAAAGTGTCTACATTGAGTTGAGTTGACCAGTGTGGTATCATCAGTAGTTAAGCTGCTTTGAATCAGAAGCACTCTTTAAATTTCACATGCTGATTTCCAAGACAGTATGTGGCTTCAAAAAAATTGTCCTTCTTCTTAATGTGGTAAAAGGAATTTTTCAAATGTCTCAGCCTAATCAACAAATCTTGTTATATTCAGTCATTAAAATAGTAAATTATCCATGAGCCAGCAATGTGCCCTTGTCGCCAGGAAGGCCAATGGATCCTGGGCTGCATAGGGAAGAGTGTGGCCAGGAGGTTGAGGGAGGTCATTCTCCCCCTTTACTCGGCACTGGTGAGGCCACAAATGGAATACTGTGTCCAGTTCCGGGCTCCCCAGCTCAAGCGGGACAGGGAACCACTGGAGAGAGTCCAGCGTAGGGCAGCAAAGATGACTGGGGGATTGGAGCAGCTCCCTTATGAGGAAAGGCTGAGAGAGCTGGGACTCTTTAGCCTGGAGAAGGCTGAGGGGAGACCTTATTCTTGCTTCTAAGTATCTAAAGGGTGGGTTGAAGGAGGATGGAGCCAGATCCTTTTCAGTGGTTCCCAGTGACAGGATGAGGGGCAACGGGCACAAGCTGGAGCATAGGAAGTTCCATTCAAACATAAGAAAAACCTTCTTTACGGTGAGGGTGACAGAGCACTGGAACAGACTGCCCAGGGAGGTTGTGGAGTCCCCTTCTCTGGAGATTTTCAAGGCCCGCCTGGATGCAGTCCTGAGTAATGTGCTCTAGGCATTCCTGCGTCAGCAGGGGAGTTGGACTAGATGATCTCTAGAGGTCCCTTCCAACTCTGAAAATTCTGTGATTCTGTGATTTTCTGATTCTTTATTTTCTAGCAGAGTTCCAGATGATCAAGTGAACTTGAAACCTGCTCACAGTCAATTGGTTTATTCTAATGAGCATTTAAAGGTATCAGAAGTACTGTCTCCAGCCCCAAAGAAAAATAGTTAAAATGCTTCCTCAGTGCAATATGCATGGAAGATAAGTCACTAACTCAAGATCCTAACATTATGTATGTTGGAATCTGCCTATGAAATCTTCAGGCTTTTCCAAAGTTTCACCTACGTAAATTAGAGAAGCAGGTATCTTTTTCCTCACATGGTGATTCTTCTGTTCCTTCAAATATGTGGTCTTGTGAGTAAATGGAAGAAAGCTATGCTGTATACTGCTGTTCTCTGAGAGCTGTCACAAAATTTCATTAGAAAAACTTATTTGATTACAGCACTAGTAAATGCAAAAAAAAAATTTCAATTACTACTTTTCACAAAATCAAGTTTTAGAGTATTTCAGACAAAATACTGGTGATTCTTAGTGTGGAATAGTCAAACTTGAATGAGTTAGCTTTGATATTCTGTCCCCAAGAAATCTGTATATGGAACAAGCTCAGATATAGAGTTAACAATTTATACAATTGATACTAGTGTTTTAAGATTACTGTATCTAATTTTCTGCAATAGTCTCTTCAAAAACCTGAAGTGACAAGATGGTAACTTGAGACTAAATTCATAACCCAAATGAAATGTGGGTTAAATAGAATTATTCTGTCCTCAAACCATGGTTCAGAGGACATTCATGTTGAATGTCAGTTTGGAAGACACTCCTTCTAGCCTTATTTTCTTACTTCAAAAACTCTTTAAATCCTCTTCCTTACTATTTTCTTGATCTGGAATTAGTTTTTATCATGCTAGTGACAGAGGTAGGAGATATAGTTAACTTTAAATTTTGAAAGTATTCAGAGTATCTAGGCTATTTTGCTTCTGACATAATTCTGAATGGTTGCAAGTAGGGACACCGTTGCATGAGACTGATCCCCCCCAACACTTTCAGTCCTGGGCAAAATTGTTTACTGAACACAAGATAAAGCAGCAGAGGGAGTGGGAGATGGAAAAGAGACATAACTAACATAAACACAGGCTGAACAGCACAGAGAGATGACAACTGGGAATTGGAGTAATTCCTTCTTAAGAGAGAAAGCCAAGAATAGGCAAGAATGAGTAAGGATGTTCAGAATAAACTGTACTAGTAGTCAGACTCGGAGGGCATCAATGTGTAAACGTCCCTCGTGCAGCTGCTTTTCACAGTTTCTCCTGGATGGTATGGTCTGGCTTTCTGCCCTCATGACCTTTCTTTTTCATGATCTGCCCTTATGATCTTTCTGCCCTCAGCTTGTTTGGTTGAAGAAGTAAGGCAAAACGAGCCCTTGTATTGCCAGAATGAGGGATGCTGACACTCTTTCCGACCAAGTTCTGAGTTTGTTCAGGGAGGGGTACTTCAGAGTAAGGTCTGTTTTCTGTACTCCTCATGGTGTTACTCTGCTTGTTGAAGTAGCTTGTTTCTGCTTCCTCTGGCTGAGTTTCTGGTTGGTTTGACCACTGACTGTTCTGAGCAGTTACTGAAATGAGACTATTAGTAAACATTTGACTTCTTTTAAAGCTCTCATTTCTGGAGTAGCTTCCAAAATTCACAAAATACCATGCTAAATGTAGGTGCTCATGGGTGTTTTTTTTTTCTTCCAAAATGTAAACATACCTAAGTTGTTGGATGTGGGTAAGCCTGGCCCTCCTGATGACAAGAGAGTTACGCCATTTACTTCATTCAGGATGGGATTTCACCGACAGCCTCTGAAAATTAGAACTATTTAAAATGCCAAAAGCTTGGCATGCCAATTCATAGACAATTCGGGGTGGTGGGGGTGGGGGTAAGTAGCCAAATACCTGTTTATTTTTTCTAACTCAATTTTGAAAGAGTGTAATAGATTTGAGTTGGGATGCTACAACTGGTTCCAAAATTAGATGGCTAGCTCCTATTTACAAAGTAATTTTTCTGTTGCAGTCTCTACCTGTAAATAAAGCAGAAATATGTTAAAATGGTCACCTAAAGGATATTAAAATATTCGACCTATGTTTTTGACAAAATTACTAGACAATACTGTGGCTTTACATATCTTCTGCAAAATGTAAAAAGATTACCTCCATCACTTTCTGGGGAAAAAAAATACAGCACATACTATCACCATGCGCTTTTTCTTATGTGAATACTGAAAATACTTGACATGAAAAATTTTGATATATTTATCAGATCACAGCTCCCTCTTGTGTAATTCATCATTTCTACAGAAAATTAAGTTGGATAGAAATTGTTTAAACTAAATGCTATTTTATTCCTTTTACTTTTCTCATCAATGGTATTTTAGGTTTTGGAATTTCGCATTTTCATGTAATTTCAATGCCAGGACAGACAATAACACTTACAATAAGGCTGCACTAAAACTACATGTAGAGGAATATTACTTACGCTCAATGACATGATTTTGACATCCATAATCAAAATCCTGGGGTTTTACTTAAGAAAATTCATGTCTAATCTGCTGTTTATTATTGCTGCTAGGTTTTCCTTCCACATAACTTTCTAGGTGTTTTTTTCTGTTTATATTTTGATGACTTTTGGAAAAACTCTAGCTATTCTCCTTTTGTTTTATTCTGTAGTTTTTGTGTTCGTAGGTGTTCAAAGCACCATAACATGGTTATTATCATTCTGTGTCTAAGCTTTGTAGTATTCTCTTTCTCTCAGTGAAGTAAGACTCACTTTAGAACTAGTACCAGAGTATGTATAAAGGAAAAGCTGGAAAGTTTATTGTTCCTACAGCACTTATTTCTGACTCTACACAGAAAGACTGCACTTCATTAATTCAACTGTTATGAACACTTGAAGAGTTACCTTTGGAACAGAAACTTAAAAAAAAAAAAAAAAAAGCAGTTCTTCCTTTCTTCCTATGACAAATTAGTGCAAAATCCCAAATGACCCTGCTGGAGAAAGTGTATGAGAATATAGTATGGAATAGGTAAGCAACCCCAAATTTAGAAAGTACAAACCCGGTGCTGATGGTTTAACTGCCACTTAAACTGTGGTTTTGTCCACAAAAAACGATGCATCATCTTAGATGGATCTGTACAGACCAAAGCTAACGCAGGAGAAAGTAACATCACTGACTAAAGTAAACGCGAAGATCCTTAGTCTTTTTCCTATCCCAATATATGCCACCGTTACAATCAAGTAAGGTTAACATAGTGTATTTGTTCCTCCTCGAAGAATTCAGTTTATTCACAAAACTGCGGTGGTTTACTATTTTAAATTGAAATTTATTTTCAAAGAAAGAAACAAACATTCATTTTCAAGGAAACAACCCATCGAACCAACTCGGTTTTGTTACCCAAACATTCTAGCACTGGCCCCACACTCGCCGTGGTGTTCTTCGCGTTCGAGGACCCTCCCCCGCTCGCTGCGCCCGTTGCTCTGTCCCGGCTGCTGGCTCGCTCCGTCTCCCACCGCCCAGAGACCAGACAGCCCCCCGCAGCGCTCAGCCGCCCCCGGACGCCACCCGGCAACCGGCCCCAGGAGCTCCCGGCAGCCGCCATCCTCCCCGCCCCCCGCAGCCACCTCAGCATCCCCACACCGGCAGCCTATAGGCAGGGCCCTTAGGTAGCCAGCACGATCGCCCGAAGACGGCGCGCAGAACCTTGTGAGGCGGCGCAGGAAGCAGGCGGCGCCGGGGCAGCCCCTGCCGGCCGTTGGGCGGCTGGGGCCTGATTTCGAACGGCAAGCGGCCCAATCAGAGGCGCGGGCGGGGTAGGGCGCTGGGTTTGAGCCAGGCGGTAACGGGCGGCGCGGGAGCGGAGCAGAGGGTGGCTGGGCTGGCCCGGGTCGGGCCCGGTGACGGGAGGTCGCGATGGTGCTGAGCAGGGTCTGAGAGGCGGCGGGGGGCTGGGGGGAGCGAGAGGTCAGGGAGGGGGCGGCGGCGGCGGGCGCTGGGATGGCGGAGCGGCGGCGAAGGCTGGTGCGGCTGGCGGTGCTGGAGGAGCTCCGGGCCACTTACGGGATTAAGGTGAAGAGCGGGAGCTGCCTGGCAGCGGCCAAGCAGGCGGGAGCGGCGGCCGTGGAGGTAAGGGGGACTCACGGAGGGCACCCGATCGCCGGGCCGCGGCGGGGTGGGGGAGCAGGGCGGCTGCCGCTGTGGGAGCAAGGCTTACACAGGCCCGGGAGCCGGTCTTCCGCCCCCGGTGGGGCCGGGTGGTCACGGGCTCTGGTACTAATGCCGTTACCGTAATGCTCTTGCCGCTGCTAGCCCCTGGCAGGGCATAATCTCCCCTCGTGGGGAAACGTCTTAATCCCCGCAACGGGGGAAAGTCGCTTTTCCCCCCTTTTGCTCATCGAGCAAGTGCTCCAGACGGTCATCGGGACAGCCGTGTTGTGATTTAGTAAGATAATGGTTTAGTGATGCCGAGTTCCCCCCGCCCGCTTAGGACCTGAATGTTGCAGGGCAGACCAGATGGGGAACGAGATGCCTTCCTCTTTCCGTTAACGTAGTTGATATTCTCTCAAGCATGCATGCACGCCTCTGGTCTATGCAAGAGCTTTTTACACTTTACTGTGCTTAATGTCACTCCCTATGGAATTTAAATTTTAGTCATTGTATTATTTCTTGGAATACATGGCTACTGTCTGGTTTCTAAAAGCTTTATGTCTTTTACTCGATTCCTTAGATTTTTGGTTTGAAGGGCTTTATTTGCATGGTTTCATAGTGTTAAGACATGACTATGGGTATTTTGGTACAGATAGATCTGGCCTTGATTTGCCTGTGCTCTGAGGAATTAAATCTGGCCTGTTATCTTAAATATCTACTTTGAATTTGTTGAAGGAAAAATGTGTTTTCTGTCTCAGGACTCTTATTTAAAACTGAAGTATCGTAATGGATGCCAGTTTATATATCGTTGAAGTCTGTTTCAGAACACTGATCTTCTGGTAGACTAATTTATAAACCATGGACCACTATCAAGTCCTAAACAAGATCCCTGTGCAACTGATATGGCACAGAACTGAGCATTCTCAGAATGAGCTTTCTGTAAGGCTGAGAATATATTACAAAATGCTGCAGTAACTCTAGGTCAATATAAGACAAAGATGTTGTGAAAACATATGCTTGAGTTGGGTTGTTTGGAAAGGGAGAGAGCAAAAGTAAAGTTAGAATTAGTTTCTTCCCCCTTGTCTATATCAAGCATCTGGTTCTAGACTTTTATTTCCTCATTTGAAGGGAAAGTAATAAGAAGTGTGAATAATAGATGTGTGTCATAATAAAGGATGTCTGTATAGTTGTCTGTAGTGCTTAAATTTTATACAAGAAAGAAAATGTGTATTTAATTAACAGCAGAGCAAGGTAGGAAAAGGTATAGAATAACATTTTTTTTTTGCCAGGGGGCATTCTATTTCTGTTGTAAGGGACCAGACATAACTTTATTTTTAAGAACTTAAATCACAATGTACGGTATTTCAAACAAAACCTGGTAAAATGAGGATATCAGTTATGAATTTTAAATCAAAATTGAAATTACAAGCCACTGGAAGAATTCTCTATTACATAATCTTGTAAATGCAGAAAAACATTGTATCTTGGAGTTAATTTTCTTTTTGTACTTTTAGTAGCGACCTGGAATACAATGACAAACGTTGCTTCTCTTATCGTGTTATGCTTGTTTTCTGTTGGACAGATAGGCCTAATGGGTTAGTTATTGATTAACTATATTCCCAACACGGTCAGCACTTTGAATTTCAGGTATAAATGACCGCAAGTTTGCATTCATCTCTGATAACAGGTTGGGCATGATCCCAATCCTCTTTTGGTTGGGGGAGGGACTGGCTTGCATGTTCTGTAAATATAAACAGGAAAGAAGTGGGGCAAAGAAATAAAAGTGCAAGTTGTCATTGAAATGCCGGCTTTTATAACTGAAACAGCTGTGCAGTAACGTCAGATAAACATTTTTAAAAAACGCTGTAGGTGAGCATCAGTAGTAATGACTGAAAAAATTGCTTGTTTTCTAATACATGACAGATACTCTGACGTCTTGCTATAAGACAATAGAGTTATAACAGTTTCTTAAATAGAAATGCAAAATATGAGAGTTCAGAACAGTTTTCTGGGCTATTCTGTTGAGTTTAATCCTCCCTGAAACAGCAATCTTGAGTGCCTCAGATGAAGAAAAAGTTACTTTAAAAAAAAAAAAAAAGTTATTTCAAACGTGTTGTGTTCATTTTAAGAAAAATTTAAAAGGGTTTTAGTCAATTTGAAAAGATAAGATGAGATTCCAGAACAGTCTCTTTAATATCCTTACTGATTTGGAGGCCTTATGGGAAAACTGACTCCTTGTAAAATAAAAAGTATAAAACATACTGCGGAAAACCTTTCTATTCCTTCACAGTAATCTAGGGTGTGACCTGTAACTAGAATCAGCAGTGGCTCAGATATCTAGAGATGATAGTGCTTTTCCTGACAATACCTCTTATCTGTCTTACCTGAAATACTTTGTTTTTTGTCTTGACTACCCTTCTGTTTGTACTTTGTGGAATACGTGCTTTTCTGTAATATGTAGTTGGTAATCCTATCAACTTTCGAATAACATTAACTGAATTTTGTATTTTAGGGTAAAATCTTTGGAATATCTTTTCATGCGTTACCACAATCACTTGTGCCAGAATATGGTTATGTTCCGAGGTAAATTAATGCTGTATATTTAGATTTACACTTACTTTGCTGTCTTTATAGTATTGAACTCTTGTCAGAAGAGGGAACATAATATTTATTGTAGGCTTGCTGAAGCTTATGGGGGATATAAGAATAACTTCAGCTGGGGAAGGAAAGATGCAAAAGTTAGATGGGGAGTTCAGAGCCACAGCTGTCATTCAGTTGTATTTCTTTATACTTCTTGTAATTGGGGAGAGCTATCCTATATATTAAGTTTTATCTGTCATTAAATAGTTTTTTTGGAAAAAACAAGCGTTGTTCTTAATGTCAGAATTATCTTGCTATTCTTTCCTCAGCTTTCTTGTTGATACTTGTGAGTATTTGGAAGAACATGTTCATACCGAGGGACTCTTCAGAAAGTCTGGATCTCTTGTTCGTTTAAAAGCCTTAAAGGTATTCTCTAAAGTCTCCTTTTTTTTTAATTTTTTCTAATAAGCTGCATTTCACGTGTTTTAGTTTTTGGATTCTTCAGTCATATTTGAGTTGCAATATGGGAAGTAGACTGGTAACATTACATGCTTTAGAAACAAGAGGAGATCTAGTCCAGAAACTGGCAAACTTCAGCTTTTGGTGGTGGGTGGTTGGGTTGTTGGTTTTTTCTGGTAGTTGGATTTGGTTGTTTTGGCATTTTTTTCTGGGAAATTTTTGAGCTTTCCAGATGGTGAGAATACGCTTGTGACTGAACAAACTTGTTAGCAGTTATGCAGACTGATACTGTGACGATTTTTGTTTAGCAGTGTTCTCCCAGAAGGATGTGTGCATGGGAAACCTGTAAGTTAACACACGTGGTCTGACAACATCGACTGTGTCTTTTTATAGATACTGTAGTGAGGTAAAACATGACAAGGCTGAAACTAAAAATGGGGAAGATGTGACTGTCTCTTCTGATACGGATTAGAGAATTAATGCCTAAACTTAGAAATCTAATGGTATGTTGAAGACTTCAAATCATGTTTCTTCTGAACAATTTCAGAGTAAACTGGATCAAGGTGAAAACTGCCTCTCATCTGCACTGCCATGTGATGTTGCAGGGCTTCTTAAACAGTTCTTTAGAGAGCTGCCAGAACCCATCCTTCCACCTCACCTGCAGGAAGGCCTTTTCAAAGCTCAGCAGCTAGGAAATGAGAAGAAAACTGCAACTGTATTGCTGTCATGTTTGATGGCCGACAGAACAATTGAAGCTTTGAGATACTTTTTTAACTTTCTGAGAACTGTGTCCCTAAGGTCAGTGTAAAGAGAGTGCTTGTAAACAACTCCCAATTCCTTTAATGACTTCTCTTCCCAGGCAACTGCTGTAACTTTCTATGAGTGGTTTGTGACTTTAAACTTTCTTATCTGCAGTTGTTCACTAGAATTCAGTCATGGTCTTTTTTTTTTTTTTTTTTTTTTTT
>VFFE01007687.1:4349618-4400777 GCA_008921705.1 Burhinus oedicnemus | reverse complement strand
TTGTTTTTTTTCAGCCATTTTTGCCTCAAAGCCGTTTTCAGGTGCCTTGCGCGGGGCGGTTGGAGCAGTGGGGCATCTTTAAACGTCTGGCAACTGCGTGTGTTTTGAGGAAGACAGGAGGGATTTGAGGGGATTTTCGTTTGTTGAGGGGATTGGAAGGCATTTTACTTATTCTGTGATGTGAGGGGGAAAGGAGCTTTCAGAAACAAGCGTTCTGATTCAAATTCAGCATCTCAAAGAGGACAGTAAGTGGTGCTTGTTGGGTTGTTTTGGGTTTTTTTTCCCTAATTAAACTACGCTGTGCTGCCATTTAGTGGAAGGTATTCAAGGAAATAAAGACGCCTATTTGCTTCAGGTGGGGATGATGGTGCGGATGGAGTAGGAAGCCTCTTGTCTTAAGGTACAAATAAAATATGCAGGTCGTTCAGCAGTTCCTAGTGATTCATTTTGCAGGCAGTGCAAGAATAGAGCTTGGAAATACAATTCCTGGATGAGGAATGCTTTGCTTTTAGCCCAGAGCTTTATAAAACAGCGTAATAAACGTAGAGGGGGAGGGGAAGCGTATTCTCTCATTAATTTAAACAGCGGGTCCATTTTGTTTGTAGTGACTGTTAATGAATGTTATGGGCAAATGCAAATCAGAAAATTGATTTCTGCAGTTTGCTACTTGATATTTTTTTTTAGAAGAGAAGAACCTATACACCCTATTTCCCCTGCTTCCTCCCCACCCCTCCCCAAGTTCTCAGCCGCCCCTAGAAGCTGTGGTAGTAAACTGTGATGTGCTGCAGTAGGAAGGTCAGAAGTTATTTTTAGCATGCGTACTGGACTTTTTCTCCACTATCGCTTATAATCAAATTCCTTTCTTTTTCACAGGATACAAGCGGCTACCAGAATGGCAACTACCTTGCTTTGTAACATGCTGTTTCTGCTGGCATTCGGATTGGCTTCAGCTTTTAGCCACAGCCCTAGGACCCCTGACAGAGTTTCTGAAGCAGACATTCAGAGGCTCCTCCATGGGGTTATGGAGCAACTGGGCATTGCCAGACCCCGGGTAGAATATCCAGCGCACCAGGCTATGAATCTAGTTGGTCCACAGAGCATTGAAGGTAGCTAATTTCTACTTTGAGTTATGATGAATTTATTAGTATCCTTTGGTAATAATTACTGTTTTGCATATACACGCAGAATACCCCGAGCTTAAAACATGGACTTCTTCACCATGTTGTTGCCTGATCTTTGTTTTAAAATCATCATCCATCTTTTACCTTCCTTAATGTAATGATTTTGGCAGAAGTAGTGGGGTTTTTTTTACAGGCTTTGTAGAAAAAGTCATGTTGTCTTAGAAGTGTCTGGTCTCTAGTACCTCAAAACAACGGGTTTACTGAATTCTTCCCAAATAGTGTGTATAAATATATCACATATATTTGTCACATGAAGCAAATGTGAGCTATAGAGCCCGAATCTCATGGATTTTTGGAAACATTTGCAGACTAGAAGAGGTCAAATGTTCGCGGTGTCATGCGAGATAAAGGGAGAAACCTTCTACGGGGGGTTACCCTTCCTGCTGGCTGCAGAATCCCGTGCAGCCCTCCGTGGGACAGGATCAGCGCTGGGGCACGCGGGGCTGCAGGGCCAGGGAAGCCAGGGCTCCAGCTGCAGGGGTGGAAGGGACGCGGGCGCTCGTCTCCCTCCGTCCGCAAGTAGCACCTCAGCACTGAGCTGCTGTGATTGAATGCACTGGGCTCAGGTTTGTTTTTTTGGCCAGCACTTCTGGTCTCGCTCTGTGTGAGTAAATTTGCCTTGGAATCAGTCTTTTATAACTATGCAAACCATCTGAAAAATTTGGCTCAAATGTAAGGGTATTAGGATGATGTTGCAATGTACTGCTATTTGAATTGTAATAAACTAGCTTTTATTTTGGGATTACGGCAAAAGGTTGAAGGTTTGCAACTCCAGATATTTTGGTTTATGTGCAAACATCAAAACGGAGCAGAAACTCAAACCTTCTGTGGTGACACAGTGTAGTGTAGCAAGTCTTTACAGGTCATAAGTCAGTGCCCTTTATTTTGTCCCCATTCAGATCTGCAGACTGTCCTAGCCAGAGAGATACAATTGCCTTAATGGCGGCAAAGGAGAGGTTTAAAGATGAATAGGCATTTCTACCAGGTAATTGCAGACCTAAGTTTATATATTTTCTAAAGAAACTTTGATGGACAGATGCTTTTCTGCAAATTTAAATGACAGAGATTAGGCTTAAGGAGTAAAACTTGGTCTGTGCCCTTTCTTCCTCCTTTATGAGTGTTTGTATGTAGAGAAATGGGGACGGACTGGTAGAAGTGAGTAATTTTAGTCTCCATCTCCCCTCTTTTCCCCAGAATGTAGGTTCTTTTAAACTTTAGAAAAGATAAGCAAACCTGGATCTCTGACAAATATTTCATCTCAGCTGTTTGCCATTACTTTCTAATTACAATATTAGAAAAAACAGATTAAGAATCTCTTCTTTTAAGTATTGAAACTTTTCTAGTGCTTGTGAGACTCAAATAATACTAGTTTTCCAGTCATCCATAGAGTATTCCACAAAAAGCAGTTTGGAGAAACGTTCCCCCCACCCTTTTCTTTTTTTTTTTTTTTTTTTTTTTCATTTCTTTAGATAAAAATACCTTTTGTGTATATAACAGTGTAAATCTGAAAGATGATAAATCTAGTTTATTTGTCATATTTAACATTTCCCTCTTGCTCAGATGAGGATGGCTCTCTTTTTTCAAGTCTACCATGGATATTTAACAGCCTATTGAGAAACTTCTGCAAAAGCAAAAAAGCCTTGTGAGGTGACCACTATCAATCAGGGTAGAAATAGACATGCAAATCAGACCTTCATGTCACACATTGCTTTTCATAAAGTGTTTTGTGGTAAGTTTTTCAGATAGTAATCACTTGCACTTTGTTTGATTTCTTGTGGTGATATGTGTCTATCTATAGCTGGATATGTCTTAAAAGTATCTGATTAGAAGCTTAAGAAGGGGTTTTGAAAGTGTTGTTTCCAGTTACAAGATTAACATTCTGCACAATATTTTCTCATACTGTTTTTTTAAAGTACGTACGATTCAATAAATTTTCACCATGAGTATACCTTTAAATGTAGACCATGAATTACAGGGTAGTTAATCCAACAAAACTTGCATTTCATTCTGTTCCAGTGATTTTAACTATTACATTGCAAAAGACTTCAGAATTTAATACACCAATTACTAATCAGTTAGCAATGCTCCGTTTCATCCTCTTTGAATACTTATTTTCGTGTAATTTGGGGAAAAAATGCACAATGGGTTTGACTTTCTATTAGTTGTTGACTTTGGAAACAGAACTGCTAAAATGGCATGGTAAGACATTTATTCAAAGCAGCCTAGTTCTGTAAGAGGTTGACATACATATTGCTTTCAAATATCGTATCTGCCTGAAAAAGTGCAGTTTTTACCATTTTCCCCACAGTCTGCCCTCTACTTGGTTATTGCCAGGGGCCTGACATCCCTGACCTCGTGGTGGCTCCAGTCAGGCAACGTTTTCTGAACAAAATGGAATAGGAGCTGGATTCAGGCAAGGACCTTGTCCTCTGGCGAGGAATGAGGGCAGGAGACATTTGAATGAGGACTCCTATGAGGCACTGACCTGGACTGGGCACATGAAGTGTAATGCTCCGTATAGTAAAATATTGTGACCTTTTTAAATTGTTGGGGGTTTTTTATTTGTTTGTTTGGGGGGGTGGGCAGGCGGGGCTGGGATCTTACACACATATTTTGTGAAATTCCAACACATGATGTAGAAACAGAATTTCCTCAGAGGAGGAAGCTCCAACCTCTGCTCTGCTAAACAGACCTGCAGGACTTTCTGGAAGAATGTTTCTGATGGTGGTGAGCTCTTACAGCTTGCTTGTGTCTCAGGGACTTCTTGGCCAATGTGCAAGGAGGTGAACTGAGCAGCACAAGAAACAGTGTTGTGGGTTGTAATATTTAAGCAAAAAAAAACCTGTGCCTGTAGCACAGGTGTCAGCTGACAGGAGCATTGAGGGGGATTGAGAGAGGAATTGTGATTGATGTTCCCAATGGTGTCTCTATGAACAATAAGTAATTTATGGTTGAGCTATAGAAAAAATAACTGCATATGTTTTTAGAGAACATGAATACAAGGTTTCAGATTCTGAAGGATTCACCTATGGGCTTTCCACAATATGGTTACACTGTTATCGCTGGCTAATAATTCTGTGTGCAAGTGCTTAAAAAAATCTACAAGATAATAGAAGGGAAATCTAAGGGGGAAGGGAAGAAAGAAGTTTAACAATAATTGGAATATGTCACGGCAAAATAGGGTTTTCATCCTAAACATCATCATGGCAAAGTGGTGATCCACTAACTGCTCTCCTGAGGTGCTGTCTTCATTGGGAATTTTTGCCCGAAAGTAATGGAGAGTAGATTTGGGTAGGAAACATTATTTATGAGAAATTCTGAGCTGCCAGGAGTGTTGACTTCCAGCTGTTTTCCAGACTGTGGGTTGCAGTGACCAATGTAGACAGTTTAAAACCTGGTTCATCCCATGCCAGCATCCTCATCATCAACTCACTAGCTGTTCTGGAGTGCGTCTATTTCTCATTTGGACCAAATAATGTATCTCAGCATAAAAAAACTTTATCAAACAGAGCTAAATAAATTTAGTATGTTCCTACAGAAAAGTGTTTTACTTAACAAAATGTTTTTGTCAGAAATTGCCTCAGCAGTGTGGACCTGCAGATGTATTGATAGCTGTGGATGCCGTCAGCTTCAGCCAAGCCAGGATTTCCAAAGTACCACTGATTTTCAAAAGATGAAGATTTCACCCGTTATATGTGTACACTTGCAAACGAGGTGCTGTCAGGAAAAATTAATTTCTGTGGCTTTGGAATTTGGAAACAAATTTAGGCTGCCATAATATAAGCAAGTTTATACTAGCAGCCTGATTATAATGAAATGTTTGCAAATCTGAGTGATTATTATAATAACCTCTTCCAGCTGAATAAGATCTTAATAATTTTATATGTAACAAAAATACTATTGATATTAGTTCATAAGCAGATTTCCTAATTATGCCCATTTTCCATCTCAGCTAGCTACATTTTTTCCAGTGTTAATCATCATATTTTGACTCTAAAATGCTAAAAACTAGAGGGTAGATGTGTTGCAAGGAATGATACATGGTCTTTCTCCTCCCACCCTGTCCTGAAAAAGCTTAGGGCTGCCTTGGCTGTAGTAAGTAAAGTCACAAACTTGCTCTGTACCAAAGACAACTAAAAGATGGACACTTTTCAGAAAATACATTTAGCAGCACATGCTCTCTTTCGTAAGTGACCAGATAGTTTTCTTGTTGATGGATAGGGGGGAAAAAAAAAAGTACAGCTTGTTAACTAAGGGAAGTTACTGCATTTTCTTATGTTGAAATCTATAAATACATGGGGTTTTATTTCCTTCTTCCCTTTGCATTTGTCAATTTACCTGTTACCTCAGGTCAAGCAGCTAAAATAGGAGTAGAGTCTAGAAAATGCCTGTTTAATCTACCAAGAAATTACTGTGAAGTCGGAGCTGTGTGTAACCCAAGGAGAGCTCGGAGCTCCAGAGGACTGTGCGCGCGGTGGCTTTTCTCTCCCGGTGGCGGTGGGAGCCCCCCGGGAAGGATGGCTTCTCCCCCCCGACCCCGCAGGGAGGTGTGGGGGCAGCCTGAGCTCTCCCCCTTTGCTAGGGCCCTGTTAGCTGAGTGGAAGCCGTTCGCAGGATAAATGTGTCACAAAAATGGGAATTTGCTGGCTGATTCCCTGTACTTGTGTACCACAGATGGTGTGTGGCACGTCAGCGCGGCAGAAGCCGAACAGATCTGGCGTGACGAGTGTCAAGATGTTTTTAGTACCTGAGGTGGTATCTTAGGAGCAACTGGTTTTTGCTGACAACTTAATAGATTTTCTTTCTGCGCACCCCCCGATTCCTGAAAGTAGTAAACCCATATTAACTACTTTAATTTCTCTAACAATATTTATTCTCCTTGTTTATGTATCTTTTCAGAAAGCTGTATGGGAGTCACTTAGCAGTATCTATAAAAATAGGGAAAAAAACAGAAAAGCAAAATAGGGATTTTTAATGAGTGGCTGTGTTTCTGTAGTGACTGTGTAGGTTTATCACTAAAATACTGTACAAGCACCACTGGGCTATATTCAGGTTTTCTACAGACAAGAAGGGGGCTTTATCTATGTTAACAGAGGACAAAAGAATAACATAAAGAAATGCTTTCAACATTTCAAAAACATAAAGTTATTTTTTCTGCCTGGCAGGGAGTTTATGAAGTAAGAGACCACATGGGTTTTTTTCTTTCCTTGTATGCTTATAAGTTTGTGCCAATATTTAAGGGGTTGGGGAGGGGAGGGGAAGGGAATATGTGTACAATGCAAATTTCAGGACTATTACAGAACAGTAAAATCTCACTTAAACACACGGGGGCACCAGTAGCTCAGCTCGGGCAGTTTATAGCACTTAACTTCATAATGGGAAATGGGAAGTCCTATTTTCATTTTGCAAATATCACCTCCTCACATTTTCATTGCCTCCTGAACAATTCAACACAACAGACAGCCTGTTTGTTGGGGTTGTTTGCGGTTTGTTTGTTTGTGTTTGATTTGGTTGTTTTGGTTTTACTTCTTAAAAACACCTCAGACGAGATGATGGTTGATAAAGGTGCTGGCATGACAGCCCAGAGAGTCTGAAGTCTTCAGTCTGCAAAGGAGACGTGCTGTCAACCTCAGTGACAACATTAAATGATGTCTCTTAAATTTGTAGGAATAAGAAAAAATGATGTCTCTTTGGGAGGCTTTTGACTCTCCTGCAAAGACTGCTTATAGCTACTGAGAAAAGGCTGCCGTTTATTTGATTATTTTGAAAGGAAATAAATACTTGTTTATTGTTTTGGAAAAAGGTAGTTACTGTTTGCCTGACGGAGATGATAAAACTGAAGAGAGTCTGGAACGCTATCCTAATATTTCTACTAACAGCTGGTAGTTAGTGACTTGTCAGCACAGACTCTACAAATAGCACTTTGCATGAGATCTACTGTCTGCAAAATTATGCAGATTACTCATGCATGTTAATAATGTCTGTTTTGTTTACATTTTCCAAATAAGAAAACTAAGACAGTGCTGGATTACCTCGCTGTCTGGCCTGTAACATACCTGCAAGACTGCTACTTGTTTCCTGCAAGGACAGTAAAATCCTCTTACCAGAAAGTTGCCAAAACTTTTGCTTATGAATGCACCCAGTGAAACCAGTGCAGAAATGACTTTTGCACTCGTTTGCTTTTGGGCTATCTTATACCCGAATATATTTGGACTTCCTCGAGTGCCTAGAAGTAATACACCATTGACACGTGGGAGTATGTTATCCGGGGGTCAGCAAACACGGCAACGTGATGGCTGCATCCTCTTTGCTCTAGTTGACATCCCCTGTGCCAGCATCCGGGGGTAGCAGTGCAGGACTCCCTGGGCCGGCAACGTGCCACTGGGCTGGCCACAGCCAATTCTGCTGCTTCAGGGACGCTTTGTAGCGTCAATTTAGTGCAAAGAGACCGCACAATCCTTTGGGATTTGGATTATTGTATCTGTTCTACAGAGAAAGTCCTGCTGCAGTTGAGACATAAAGCTATAGTCACACTGGGACTGCTTTTGCTGAAGCACACATGACTTTAATCAAATGCTGCGTTATGGGCCTGACATTTAACAAACAAAATCAAACCCCAGCATCACGCTACTAGTCTCTGCTTTCAGGGTGGTTTTGGGTGGGGTTTTTTTTTCAAATTGCTGAAATAGCCCAGGAAATATGATTTCAAAATTTAATATGGACATCTCAAATTTGTAACATAAAATGAAAATAGTAAAGCTACACTTTTTTATACATTAATATGGTAGGCATCTGGATTTATATAGATCTGACTAAAAATACCTGTCATTTTCTTTGTGTTTTATTCCCCAAATTGTAATGTCAAACATAACCAGAATTTGAGTATCGGGCAGTGGTGCATGTTGTAAGAGAGATGATTTTAAATTCAGGAATTGGTATTCTAAAGCTAATGACAGTGCCAAATGACAGCGGTGGTTTACAGTATTTTTTCTTTATCTGAGTAAGTGATATGCACAGCGTTGTGAAGAAATTTCATGTAAAACAATTATACCTGTAACTCCACAAACAGAAAAATAATGAGGTGGTATGACTTTTATTTGTTCTTTATTAAAAGACAAGTGTTTGAAAATTTGGCCCGTAATATCTTTGCTTCCATATGGATCTGTAAGCTGTGACAAACAGCAATTAATATGAAAGCAAAGTTGGTGTTTGTATTGCTATGTGGAGGTGGCATCCTGATACCTCGGTGTGTTTGACAACTTTCCCTCTTGAGGAGCAAGGGCAGGATCCAGTGAAGACTGTGCGTGTTACCATTGTGGGCTCTGCCACTTTGGAATTTCAGGATCTGCCCTTCCTTGCCCTCCTGTGCTGCAGGAGGTGTGCAGGCACTACTCTTGTCTCCTCGGTGTGTCTGGGGAGAGGCAGGGAAAATTCTCAAAACTAGTGTACTTGTCAGAGAAGTCAGTCAATGGGGAATGCAAGAAGAAAAATGTATTCATCCCTGTTTCTGTCTAGATGTCTGTTATTTGCCTGTGGGTCTGACTAAGGGGACCTATTTAGATTTGAGGCTTTGAAACAACATGCGTATAGCCATCCTCTTCTTGTGGCTGCAGGAGGGAGTGCAGGTGTCACATCCCTATTCTGAGGAACCAAGAAGATAAAGTGACTCCAGCTCTTAAAACCTCCCACTAACCACTGTTACGTGGCATAGACTACTGCTGCTATTCCTGAAGTCATCTTTAAAAGATGCCACCAGAGGAGAAAGCAGTTTGAGATGGGACTCTCTCAGGGAAGAAAGGTGACAAGTCTGTAGGGATTTAGAATTAAGTAGATTCTTGTGTACCTAAAGGTAATTAATCATTTAGAGTGGGATTTGTAGCCACAATTATTTTTTTGTACACGTTACTAGAGGGAAATAATCCAATAAAAGAGGTAAGAAACCTGAGGAGGAGAGGGAATATGATAGCTTCTGTATTGTCTGACGCTTTATGGTACTTCTGTTTTCTAGTGTTGGCAGATGGTATATAGAAATTTAATACGAAACTGTAAAATTTTATCTAGCAATGGAATATGGTCCATAAGTATTTAAAGATCTGCCAATGAAGATTGACCAAATTATGATGAGCTCTCATTTTCAAAGATTTTTTTCCCTGCTTGTCTTTCACATGCGTAAAATAAATCCTTGGGCACATTAGTTAGGATTTACACCTTTTTGTAATTGTTCTGAAAATCATGTGCATTTCCCCTGCTCCCATCTGAATTTTAAATTAACTTGCAGTAAGAAAAGCTTTTTTAATTTATTTGATTCTATGAAAAGATATTTTAGAAGTCTAGACAAAGCAGAGATTCTTGCTTTTCTTGGTTGTGGTGTCGTGTGCAGGAGATAAGATCTCTGGCACGCTCTGGAGGTTTCCAGAGCTATTCTCTCCGTGCTTCCCGGCGTGCGTGCTTTCAGCAGTGCCCTCACAGCTGCTGCAGGCATGAATGAGAAGAGGAATGTTCTCAGCTGCTGAACAGGAGGGACAAAGAGGCTGGTTTCTCCCGTTGAGATCAGGTTAGCTGACCTGAGTCCCTCTTGCATCACCAAAGAGCAGCGTTGGGCCTGGCCCTACCTGGCAGGGCTCTTCATCTCACCGCTCTCCTGCATCTTCGTCATGTGCCAGTGCTTTTATTCAGGCACAAAAGAAGCCTCATCTTGACTCGGGCCATATTGGGAGAAGTTTTGAATAGGAAGGCCTCTGCTTTTGGAGTTGTGAGGCTATAGTGGCTCACCAAAGCAGAGACTTGGGAGCCTCGTAGCCCCACGCTGGCATTGTTCACGATGAGGTTGTCCGGGGGAGTTGGAAAATCTACCCTGGTGGCAGCTGTCAGACAGGCACGCAAAGCTTTTAAATGCTTCTGTTGAAGAACCAGCTGGGACTTTGAGCCATCTGCATGGAAAATGGAATTGAATGAATATGAATGAGGAATAAGCAGGAAAACTTTGTGAAGTTCAGTGGAGCAGCAGACAGAAAACATTGTCCTGTTCTCGACAATTCTGGTGCCTCCATGCTTCACATTACAGAAGCAAAAGGAATATTTTTCTGTGAGTGTTGACACTGATGGAGCATCTGGGCTTCTCATGCAGCTGGTGTCAATACCAGTGGATAAAGTGCTCCAGTCTTTCATTGGCATGTTTACATTTATAGGATTGAAGTAGCGTCCCATCCCTCGTGGGATAAAGTAGGTCACCGGCTTCCTCTTGTTGCCCGGTTTCATAGAGCCGTGCGCTGCGCACGTGGTCATTAGCAAGGTAATGTTACGGCAGCTACAGGTGTTTGTTGTTTGCTGGACGTGCTTTCCCTTGATTCTGCTGATGCATGGTGTCTGGAAGTCAGCACGGTGGAGGGGACACCTTGCCGCATACTGCAGGTCGCGCTGCGTTTGTCAGAAGGGTAAGCTTACCCCCACCGTGAAGCACGAAAGCTTTCGGCTCAGACTGAAGGGCAAATTAATATAGCCCATTAGAGGACTGTCCAGCCAAGGGAGCCCTAAGAGATTGCTTTTGCCCTCTGTCAGCAAGTGAGCTGCTGGATTTTTTTTATTGTGTGTGCAATTTGAATAATGAATAATAATGGCATATAAGCTACTGTTACAAATTTATTGTGAGTCATGGGTGTTACTTTGGTCCTAGCCATTTCACAATAAAAGCATTTCGTATCTTAAATATTTGTACTGTTTGTAATTAAAACATGGGATAAAATGGAATTACTCACTGAAAGCAAGGTCAATAATTGTGTGATGTGTGCGCTTAAGGCTTGAGAAAACATATTGAGAGGAATTTGTCCTTTTGCAGAGAAAAAGAAAATTAATTTTAATAGTTTTAAGAAACTTCATGTCATTAAGGAGAAGACAAGCTGACTCTGGAATCTGGGATGGTTGAGTATGTATAGCTGTAGTTTTCTTGGCTTTCCTGAGGCATACTCTTGAATGGTTAAGGAAGTTGGCTACATTTGCATTTTTCCATTCTCGGTTCTCCTATGCTCTTTCTCCTTCCTTATTCTCTTATTTAGTAGCTTCTGTGGAATAGAGAAAATGTGATAATTTATAATTTTTTCAGTGCCTCTCATTCCTGATCTTGATCAGTCTCACCAACCAGGATAGGACTCTCTAGGATGAAGCTAGCTGAAGATGCACGGGGGAAATGGCATTGAGACTGTAAAGCTTTTAGTGATGCTAGAAAGGGTAAGGAAAATGAAAATGCATTTTTTGCATTCAGGGTTTTTTTGACAGTTTGAATTAATCAAATGATATGGTGAGGAGTCTTACAGATAATAAAGGAAAGGGAAAAGGAAGTTAGTGGATGGTGTCCCATTTTAAGATACAAGAGCACCCGAAAGCAGCGTTCTGCCAAACTTGCCTTTGATTAGAGATGAGACATCAATTCTGAATGTGACAATGACACAGCAAAGTTAGATACAGCAAGATGACCGGGGACAGAAGTGCACAATAGTATGGAGAGCTGTCACAGTGAAAGGAAAAAGAGCTATTTCTGTATCAGAGAGGACACACTGGAGATAATTTTGAAGATTTTTCCCAGGGTTAAGAACTAATAGTCTAGATTAACAAAAGATTTTGCGAAGTAGCAAAGATGGTATTGCATCTCTAGTTAATATCTAGTTACTCCCTCAGGAATCTTACACAAACGGGATAAAGTATACCAGGCTTCCCTTGCAGCTCATATTTGCTTGGAGTTTGTACAGCTCAAGATCCCAAGAGATGCAGTTCTTACTTAGGGGGAGTATTTGTCTGTGCATCTGGGAAGGGCTTGGACACCTTAAGAATCTGCTTCATTGATGTTTAAGAGCAAAAATATGAAAACTAGGGCATCTAGCATGACTCTCTAAGTAAAGGGCTTTAATTTGGGATCTGGGATTTATTTACTTACAACAGATATCTCGTGATCCATTCTATTTTGTATCTCCTTGCTAAGATTGGTCAAACTACCTCTTTTCTGAATTTGAAAGCGGGGTAACCCTATCTATGCCGTGATGTGGGAAACTGTTCCAATCAGACTGAAAGGCAAATTTGTCCTATTATTTGTCTTTAAATGTTCTGCAATCATTTCGCACTTTTGAAAACCCATTCTTACTCACTTTCTTAAAATGACTTTTCTGGGGGGCAGCACTGCCTGTTTGTATTTGATGTGGAGGATTACTTCTGAGAGCAGATTTGTTTCAGTTGTACTTTATGCTACCAATAGATGGGTAGCAGCAACTAGAACTTCAGCGGACTAACAGCATTTCCATTGGATGTGTTTGATCTGGGGAATATTTGATACTGGCAGGAACACCCTTTGTGTTTTCTTTTCCTATTTGTTGGTTGGTTGGGTTTTTTTGTTTTTCTCGAAGAACGGAGTGGTTGTGTTGTCCTCCCACCCACAGAGACAGTATTACTCCTACAAAGAAATGAGCTAAAATGTGTGTACTTTAAATTTTTAGTCATTCCAAGTATCTCCAATTGAGATGATACCAGCAGTTGGTGAGATGGTTAAAGCCTTTTCCAGAATTATAGGGAAGGGGAGAGGCATTGTTCTATTTTTGTTTTCCACTCTGCAACAGTTCAAGACCAGTGCCAGAAGAGGGTTACATGTATGCATATATCTTAAATGAAATCCAAAGCTTACTTAGGACAATACTGACCTCAGTCCAAAAGACCTAAACTTCTAGTGTATCCTGTAGGGATGTAAAGTAACTACGTGCTCACACCAAAATCCTGCACATGAAACTGAGCTGATTGTTTTGGAAGTTTTGGTTTTTTTTTTTCTAGTACATGGCACACAAAAGGCAGTTCGTGTAAGAAGTTAGGAGAGATGGGAAAAACAGATTTATCTAGCCTATCCCTTCTCAGTACCAGGTTGTTCTCTGTACTATTCTTCTGGATTTTTGCTAGTCTAGCTTAAAATAATTTAACAGTGGTTTCCCTCATGCTTCCCTTGGATAGAAAATGATGAAAAGTTTCTCAATATTTAGTAGTCTTGTCTTTTTCTTTCAGTCTCTGCCTCAAGGTTCAAGAGACCCATTTCATGCTATTTTTGTAGCTGACTGTGTATGTTTGTATTACAATATTTTGACTTGGTAGCTGCTACGTATTTAATCCTAATGTGTTTCTTCAAATAAGTAACATTACAATACCAAAACTAATGCAGCTTGTGAATTACCGTACATAATACCCCTATTTGGTATTTTTATAGCATTTCATTTTTATTATTGCAGTCTTTACTGAGTGCGCTATTTATCAGAGTTTATAAGGAATGAGCTTTGCTAATGCTATTAAATCACTCAAGTGTGCTAAATTATGGCACCAGAGCAGGTGCTATTGTCTCCAGCTCTTTTGGAAAGAAAGGAAAAACCCTTAAACGATCCTGGACATTTATACCTAAAGGAAACAATCCTTTATATTAATATAAAAAGATTGTTTTGTACTCAGTCAAGGGAATTCTTGGCAGTCGGTTTAAACTTACATGTATATATAGCACACTGGAGCCTGCTAAGTACCTCTGTTTTCTTTATGGATGGAGCTTTGGTGCCAAGAGGTCTGCACCACATACAAGCATAGATATGCTTCTATCTGATGGATTGTCCCATAGTGAACCACATTGTATACAGGATGTTCAAACACATATTGATTATGTGGTTCTGTAGTTTACAGCAGAATCATAACCTGATGCTTTTAAATACATATATGCAATCAATCTTCATGTGAAGGAGCTCAGTACAAAAGAAATATTTTATGCTATACGCTAGACGTTAGATTAAATGACATTAGATTAAATGGATGTTACGCATTTTTTAACCTCATTGCCATAGCATTATTGTGAATCTATACAGTTGTTACAAGCATCGTCTTTGTGTTGACTGTGGACTGCAAACGTATAATAAAGTTCATAGTGTGTGTAACGCTATTCTGGTTTTTGTACCAGGTCTCATGGTCAGCTACAAGGGAAAACCTCATATAACACAGATGCATATTTTTTATAGGGCTGCTTTTATGTTTGTTAAGTATCTGTAAATCTTTCCTTCAACATTGCATTACAGAATAAGAAACTTGTACGTGAGGGGGAAAATTAGCATGTCGATTAGATTTTAGTCCATCATCCAAATAAAATTATATATATGCTTATAGACTAACTTGCTTCCGGTACTATAATGCCAGCTTCCAACTGATTATTTGCAAAATAGAGACAATTTGACTCAACTACCACTTCTAAATGTAGAAATGAATACAAAATCTCTCAAGACTGCCTTATGTTAGAAATTTTGTAAGTGATTCTGTTAGTTTACAACAACTAGCTATATAAAAGATGATTTACAGAATCACAGAATGGCTGGGGTTAGAAGGGACCTTTGGAGATCATCTGGTCCAACCCCCCTGCCAAAGCACGTTCATCTAGAGCAGGTTGGACAGGAATGCATCCAGGCCAGTTTTGAATACCTCCAGAGAAGGAGACTCCACAATGTCTCTGGGCAGCCTGTTCCAGTGCTGTGTCACCCTCAAAGTAAAGGATTTTTTCCTTATGTTCAGATGGAATTTCCTGTGTTCCAGTTTGTGCCTGCGGACCCTTGTCCTGTCACTGGGCACCACTGAAAAGAGTCTGGCCCCATCCTCTTGACAACCGCCCTTTAGATATTTATATGCATTGATGAGATCCCTTCTCAGCCTTTTCTTTTCCAGGCTAAACAGGCCATTTACGCTGGTAGTATTTATTTGTAAGTTGGGACAGGAGTACTTGAATGATTCTTCTGGAGCAGCTTTCTTGTTCAGAAGCTTTATTCCAATCTTTTGGATCTATTAAAATTATAGAAATTGAAAACAAGACTATTTGGTGATACGGCGATCATGCCATTTACCCAAAGAGTTGTGTCTGCGTTCACTCTTTAACTCACATTTTCCAGTCGTTCACATTCCTTTTCCTCTCATGCCTTGTTAGTGGAATTTATATGTTGACTGTGTGTTGTTATCCCTCATTATATAGGGTTTTAAAAAAATGTTGCTCTGCTGTCACACAGCCATCTCAGTACTCAATAACTACATTAGCTGTTGCTGCAGTGTGTGTGGTGGCTGTCTTATGGCAGGGGAAAAGAGCATGCTTGCAACTAAGTTTTTATTTGTCTGAAATTCAAAATAATGCTGTACAATAGTATTTAGAAAACTCTACAAGCAGCTGGGGTTTAGCCTGTAGATGCATTTGGCCAGTGATGTGTGCAGAAAAGATTTGGAGCAGATAAATATTTACAGAGAGGCATATAGAGAGAATGGCCTGAGCTTAGTTCCAAAACCTGTAGTGGAAGGCCCTACTTGTCAAAGACAAGGCGCCCAAGCTGAGATGCATGGAAGAAGGCTGTGTGCATTTCCCCAAGAACAGGAAGCCCATCATCGTGTCCTCTGCCACTGAGTTATAAAACTTCCTGCTCACTGCTGTTGTAACCCTGCAGTGATGGTGCTCTGAGTCCAACAGGGCGGATATAAAAGCCTGCATCTAGAACTGATCTATGAAGTAAAGGTGTAAAAGTCACGGAATGTGATGTGTCAAGCCGTAATGGCTATTGTGTAGGTGTACGTGCACAAGAATTCCCATCAACAATATGGGCTTTTAATCACTTTTCACCATTATTGCAGGGAACTCAAATTTGCATTTAAGAAATAGTTTGATTTAAAAATAATTTTCCTAGCTGTATACAACCAAATTTGCTATAATATCTTGGGTCTTCTCACATGACTTAATTTATTAATGTATTTCTAGGCTGTTCAAATAGTATTATTTCTTTCTGCAGTGTCATTCACTTTGTCTTCTTGCTATGATGCTGTCTTGCCATATCTTTTTCAATTACTAGTTACTACAATGAACAGTAACAATATCAGTGACTGAAGATGATTGTGCAGTAGCTATATTAAGTTCCATTACTGCCTCATGTTTCTTTTTCATTGCATTTTCCTACCTAAAACTTACATAGTTAAGGAAAAAAACAACCTTAAGGTTAATAATAAGTGGCTGATCTTGTTTCCTAGTTTCATTTTTCATTACCCAAGTTATCTGATTTAGGTCACAGGGTTGTGTTTCTAAAAGAGATGTTTGAAATCTAAACTTGGATCTGTCTCTATAACAATTATGTATATATTTTAAATCTCAGTCTGGATTACTTGAAGCAACTAAAGCACTAACACTTTTAATCTTGTAAAAAGACAGTGTGTGTAAATTGTCTTTGCTAGGTGGTGCGCATGAGGGTCTCCAGCACTTGGGTCCTTACGGCAATATCCCAAATATCGTGGCTGAGCTGACAGGAGATAACGTGCCAAAGGATTTCAGTGAAGATCAAGGATATCCTGACCCTCCAAATCCCTGCCCTATTGGAAAAACAGGTAATTACGCTGTAGCCTTCGCACCTCTGTCTTCACTGTACATCTTTCAGTCTTTCTGTGCTGTAGTAGGCAGTATGACACTTGATCAGCAACGGGTGTTTTCTTTCATTCTGTGCCCCTTGAGCAGAACTGTTGAGCAATCAGGTGTTTTAGATGAGATTTATTTTTTTTAAATATGTGCACCTTCTGTGTTGCTATATGACTGCTAGAGAAGGTCAAGTGGAAGAAATCATCTTGACCTTGGAGTAGAAGACAATGAGATTTATGTTCCTGAGGGAGTTCATTTTTAGGCTGGCCCCTGAAAAAAGTTATCATTCTGTACAGATGAGATTTACCCTTATTTTAGAGACTTTCATTGTGCCAAGAGGAATGAAACTGTCTGCCCTGATCTCCAACCCAGACCATGAGTCAATATTTAAGATACCTTGGCTCCAATCCATGTGGCTTTATAGCTCACTGAGGGTGCATCTGTGCCAAGAAATGGAGAACTACGTGGACGTACCCCAACGCGTTGCACGCAGGCTCGCTCTGGCAGAGGACCCGTGCAGCCTCGGAGTGCCGGAGCAGTACGGTACCCCAGACACCCGCTACATCCCTCGGATTGCAGCTGTGCATATACCAAGCCGTGCGGGCGGCTAGTGCTGAAGGATCTCTAAAGGAGCACTGCTTGTGCATGATACAGACATACCCTAAGGGAATTTGATCTTTTTCCTGTTATTTGAGCCAAGGAATGACTTCCAGTACTGAAAGTAGTAGTAAAACACCCATTGGCTGCCTTGGGAGCTGGAACTGGGAATGAGCGCTCTATTTTTCTCTCATTTTTTATTTCTGAGCTAAGAGATCCTTTCAAAATCTTTTCTGTTTAGTCTTCTTTTATGTTATTTGGATAATGCAAAACAGTTGTCTGTATTCTTATTAAAAAACGTTCTAACTAGCTTAGAATTGATCAAAAAATAAATACTTGTCGTGCAAAGTTTTGCGAACAGTGTTTTTACATTTCATTCAAAAACATGACAAATTTTTTGAATTGTCCTCCCTTGCTGTTTTCTGTTACAGCCCATTTGGGGATGATGCCTGCATCTCTTCTGAAATAATATCTAATCTTCCTTTTTGTTCAATATAGCTGTTGTCTGACAGGTTGCAAATGATGGGTTTAGGTTCTCTCACACACACAAGCGCACACACAGACTTTCTATCTTCTGTGCTTGCCCATTAGAGTCCTGTTAGTGATTAGATAAATAAATTAAAAACTTGGCATCCAGAGAAATGCCTGTGAAAATCCCTTCAATTTTTCTTAGGTGAAATAAAAGTTGTTAGCTAAGCTAATACAGTCAGACCTGAACACAGGGGGAATTCTTAGGGAAGTGCTGCCTGCTCAGATAAATGGCTCTGTTGTAGGTACGCTGTGAGTGAAGATAGTATCTACTAGGATTAGAGTAAAATGTTTTTCAGAGCCTTAAATGGAAATTCAAGTGGTGACTGTATTATGCATACAAATTACCGGAGGCCTTCCTCAATCAGGTCTGTGGACTTGCTTAATGGAAAACAATTTTTCCAGTCACTGTCTACATGCGCACATTCCACAGCAGGAATACGTAAGCCTGGAGCACTTGAGCTTGAAGACTTCTGGATTAGCAGTCGCAGAGGGCACACATATGTCCAGCTGCCCTTTGTGTTTTCTGCCAAAAGGCACAGACGCTCTGAGGAGGTCTACCACATTTCTGTTGTCACCTGCTTCTCTCTTGAGATGACCCCTGTCCCTGCTGAGACCGAAATAATTTTTAAGTGCTTGTAGTTAACTTTAATGGTTTCTGAGTTACTTAGCCAGTATGGTTAGTTTTCCCCTGTTTCCTATTGGCGACTTTATTCTTTTTCCCATTCTAAGGGGAAAAGAGAGAAAGCAGGATCTGTTGGATTTAGAATAACCTCCTCAGGTCATTGAATGAACTCGTATTTGTCAAGACTTTGCTGTTTCCCACATCTAAGGGAAAAAGATAATCCATATGCAAATCTTTTTACATGATGATCACGCAAGGACAGAAGGGAAAGTCCACAGGTGTGTCCTCTGGAGTTGCCTCCATTCTGGCAGATGTAGCTCCTTGGATGCCCAGCATCATGCCCCGGGTGGTAGAATCTCCCTGGGTATGTCTGAGAGGAACTTGGACCGTAAGCTCCCCATGCTGACAAAGCAGAAGGAGCTCCAGGAGCAGACTCTGTACAAAGAGCTACTCTGGCCTCAAGTTGTTGAATCTTTCTTTGATCTAAAGGTGACATTTCGGTAAAACATCCATAAGCTGGTTTTTAAAAGGGTATTATCCTTGGCGTGACACTGTCTGCAAAACCATCCATTGTGATTAAAGGAGGTTTCTGGACCCATCAGATTAGTTACCAATCTGCAGAAATGTCTTCAGCATAAAACTTCTGCCACATTGCATTTTTATAAGATCTTACGATGTGTAAATGATTTTCAGCCATTTTGAACAAAGTAGCAAACCAGAAATGGAGTTCCATGAGAGCTGCTCATTGAAGGAAATTCTGTCTCTGCTCACGGCATTGTTTTACCATGAGCTTCAAAAGCATTGCCTAAACAATTTCTACAACTTCCTGTGGGCATTTAAAAATGAAAAGAGGATCCCTTCTGAATCAGAATAACATGCAGTTCTACATAAAATCAAGCTCAATCACTAATTTAAAAGACAAACAAAAAGGAGCAGGAGAGCTAGGAAAATAAATTTGTTTAGTTTTGAAGTTTCATTACGTTGTGGGTTTTTTAAAAAAAAAAAAAAAATTATATCCTGACAAACTCCTTTCAAAAGAAAAAAATACCTGATATTTTCCAGTCATCCAGTTGTGTTTTTTTTTTAATTGCATAATTGCATTTAAGAAGTTTGCTGATTAATGTGGCACACATTGTGTGTTTCAAAGGTACTAAGCACTTAATGCTTTCTAACATACTCTTGCAGTTGATGATGGGTGTCTAGAAAACACCCCAGACACAGCAGAGTTCAGCAGGGAATACCAGCTGCACCAACACCTTTTTGATCCAGAGCATGACTATCCCAACATGGGCAAGTGGGTGAGTACATGCTTCTTGCTTGTTTTTGTTGCATGTGAAACTGGGTATTGCCTGCTGCATAGGATACTATGAAACCACAAGGAGAATATCGCTGGATAGATTATCACCCTAAGGGAAACGTCTCAAAAAGTTGAACTTGCCCTTAAAAATATAGAAATAATGCCTGTGATCCGTGAAAAGCCCATAAAAATAGAAAGTAGAAATCCTTTTCTTATTACCTGTCCCAAGGCATGACAACTATGTATGTGCTTGATAAATGCAACAAACCACTTTTCAAACTACAGTTTGTAACCAAAATTAGCACAGGTTTTAGCACAAGATTTCAAAACATAACAGTGCCCTAATTTGAAAGATCATCGAGGTTCAGTGACTGTTCACTGTTTCAGCTACTTAGATGCTAAAAAAAAAAAATAAAAATGGAGTGCAGCAGTGCCTGAACACCTTAAAAAAAAAAAAAAAAAAAAAAAAAAATCTAGGCCCAGACAACTTGCTCTGAGGAATCCTCTCTGGCTTAAGGGTTTTGAAGGACTTGATGCTGCTTCTTGCTCTACTTAGGTTGTGTGCTATATTATATTGAAAACCTATTTTACACATTATATATAATAAATACAGCAAGCTATACTAAGGGCAAAAATCTTGCTCTGAGCGTACAAGGACTTTAATAACTCCAGCTAGACTATTTCTGCAGGCTAGAGGCTCCAAAGAGAGCTTTGCCGCTTAATCTTAGATTACATCAGTTACATGTCCAATCCCAAATCCATCTTCAGGCGCCAGGAAAACAATAACAATGATCATAATTTATGCTTCTAGAGCAAATCATGAAATCTCATTTTACATTGTTATAACACTTTATTTAAGATTGCCCTAAACCACTGCTCTGTAAGCATATATCGATAAATGGACATGTTTGGCAGCCTCTTCTCGTGCTGTAATTGTGAGACAATGATTCATCGTTCATAATCAAACCCGTGTAAGATTTATAGTCTTAATTACTTGTTTGAGTGCTAAATTTCAGGAGAGAATCATGCCAAAAGTCCATATTTTGGAAACTCTTGTTGCATTCTAAGTAATTACCATCAAAGGTTTTCATTTTAAAAACACCAGATGGTGAACTTTCTTATTTATGCCAGATAATGCTGTTAGTTTTCTTATTATTCATAAGTAATTTACTGTCATAATACCATTTTGAAGACTATAAAAGCACTTCTGTAAATCTTTGGCCTATAGCAATATTTCAGAATCAAGCATATATACTGCGTTGTCATCAGCAACATATATACTTAACAAATGGTAGGTAATCATTAGTGAATACTGGCCTTTTTTCATTTCTCCATCCATCACTACTAATTCAGGGGAAAAACCTGCTCACGCATGGATTAAAACAGACTGTTAGGTACTAAACAGTAATCATATCTAGCTGCAGCGTAGCCAACTCCAGATCTTTTTAATTAGAGACGAAACAGCTGGTAATGTGCATGAGCAAATGTTCTGCTGAGATCCAGGAGAATTGCCCCGGTTGCCTCCTCATTGTATATTACTACACATTAAAAAGATAAATACGACGATATCTGGTTTTATGGCTGTTTTTGTTATTTTTATCTCTCTGGAAAAACAAGAGCTGAAAAGCACTCTAAAAATTAGCTGTCTGAGACTTCGTAAGGGAGGGATAAAGTAGATCAGATCTTTTAGGTCACTGACTGTCATCTGGATTAGGTCGTAAATGACCGAGACAGCCGATGCGGGCTGCCCAGCGGGTGACTCCGTGCGTCCTCATCCTCGCACTGCCCCCAGCCACTAAAATCCCCTCTGCCCACCAGCTGCCCATTCCTCCTTCTCCCGTGGAAGAGCCTAGGACCGAACGTCCCAGGGGCTGTAACGGCTGGGTATTTACAGACTGCGTTTCCACAAACTCCTGCGTGCTGTGAAGGCGCTAGGCTGTCACCACCGTCTGAAGCCCTCGGAGCCAGTGTGTCTCCTGGACCTGTGCGAGCTGGCGTGTGCTCGCAGCTCTCGGGGGAGCTTCTCCCCTGCCTTTTCCTGCCACAGAGCGGTTGAGGCAGTGTTACAGTTCCCACTGGCTTGTACTTTCAAGGAGCCAGCATGCATTCCTTAGCACAACCACAGTAAAACCCAAATTACATTAGCAGGTCAGGAAAAAAAAGACCTGCTTGTTCATGAATGATGGGAAAGAAACAGGTTGGTTGGTTTGTTTTGGTGACAGACTCTAATGCTCCCAAAGCTGTGGGACCTCTGCAGTACCCCGTGCACAGCAGACATGTTTTATAAGGGTAACACAAGTCTAGAAGCTGGCTCACACAGCAAAGCGTATGATTCCATGTAGATGCTAAATATTATGTGTAAATACTGGTAATACATATGAAGATATGAACATATAAATCATGTATACTGGGTTAGGAAAGGGAAGAAAGAGGAAGAATTTTCCTGTCTTTTGGAGAACTCTCCATGTATCGATATGCTGGCGTGTGGGAAGTCCTGGGAACAGGCTCTGTTTATAGGGCAAGATGCAGAGTTTATACTCTCCTCCCGAGCCCCGAAGACTATTTTTCTTCTCCTCGTATGTGGAAAACGTAGAGGGGACAGCGGGAATAGTATGATGATGGACTTTTGGAGGTTTCTACCCTAGTGTGCAACTATAGTTTCTACAATTTTTGGCCACAGAGGTTTTGGGATGGGATTTTTTCCTCTCAGTTCAGACTTTTCCATACAGGAGACAGGTACTTTCCATTTGAGTCTGCCTTTTCTGCAACTTGACTCTTTAGATGGTCTGAAGTGGTGTTGGCATCCAGAAAGTCTTGCACAAAGATAGTTTACAATACACAATTTACAATACAAATCTAAAAACCACTTATATGTAAGTTGTATGTTTACTGAAATCCAAAGTATTAAAAAGAGGAGGGAAGTTCAACTGTGTTTTCTGACACCAATATCAGTACAAATGGAAAATGAAAAGCAATTTTGTTTATCAGCAATGCTGCTTTATACTGAAGCAGTGGATAATATTTCACTCTTGGGGTAGAAATAACACCAGTTTTGCTTATCAGCTACAGTGGAGGGATCAAAGACAGTACGAAGAAAGGCAAATGGGAAGCAGGGATAAAAATATTCAACTCCTTGTTAAAGAAATTGCCTTCTCTGGCTTTCTAAGTTTAACAGAAATCGTGAACCTAGTCACTCATAAATTTCATTTTACTTTAAGTGCATCATTCTTTGCCAACTGACGTTTTTAAATGTCTGGATGGCAACAGTGATTATTAGGATGGGTTATGATAGGTCTGGTACCCCTTTCCAATTTCAGGCAGTAAATACAGATCATTTAATTCAGTGTAGTATGTTTGGTGTAACAGAAATTGTCATGTTTGCTATTCCTGATAAGAAAAAAGTCCTCCCGAAAGGGTGCAATCTCGCTAATACAATTTTCCTTTTTAGTTTTGCTTTCACTGTGCAGGTCCAGATTACACAGCTGCTGATTTTTACTGACTTAAACAAATTTCAGTGAAGTCTGAAAGATCTAAGGGTAAATTTCCCTGGCATTAGTTGGTTGGTTGTAAGCATTTTAACTTCTGAGTTTTTTCCTTCCAAATCCCAACCTGTACTACCCTAATTCAAGCAGCCGGGAAGTGCGAAGGCAGCTACAGGAGTGAGGGGAAAGTAGCAATTCACGTGCAGCATATCTCCAGATGAGGTGTATCTTTAACTGGATAAACTTTGTGCCTTCATTCCTAATAACTCCTAGGTGAGGGATGAGAATGGTGAGCACTTAACGGGCAAATTTTGGTGACTGATGAGCTCAGGCTCTTACGCAGTGGAACATATTTTCAGGATTGCTATTACCGCACAAGCACACTCTTAGCTCCTGCTCTATAACCTCATCTGCTTTGCACTTCACGTAATGCTTAAGTAGTAGCTATGGTCTTAAAACATTCCCAAGCAGACTAAACAACATACGATCTTTCTGAGCAGGAACAGTTCAATTGTAAAGAATTTTCCTGAGTTACAGAAATGTTAGCTCCAGTAGTCATCAAATTATCTTTATTTCAGAAACGCTGTTTTTCCTCTTGTGAAAAGTATAAGGTCAAATACTTTACACAGAGAGACTTTGGTGGTTGTTTCCTAAAGAGAATAATTTATGCATCCTTGGTTTTCTTTAAAATGTTAAATTTAAGTTTTCCCGAAGTGAGTTTGCATAAATGACTAGCCAAGAATGTCTCCCTTGGCCAACTTCATCTCTGTTCCCTTTTGGCACAGCTCAGACAAAATAACTGAGGTTGGGCAAGAGATAGGCCTTGTGAATTTGGGGTTTAATGAACACGAGAAGTACAAAACAGACAATTTTGGCAGATTTCATTGTAACACTTGAAAATGTTTGTTTTTTCTCATATCAAGGCTGCAGAGAGGGTAGAAGTGTTTGGTGAATTTGTCTCGCGCTAGAATTACACTTTCTATTTATATAATCAACGTTAGGTCAGTTGTTTATAGCAGAATTAATGGCCTTGTTTATACAGTGTTCTCCTTTTATACATGTAATTCTTCTCTCCTTCCATTTTCAGGTTAGGGTTTGGTTTTGTTTTTCTTCATAATACACAATTGAAACAAAATGTGTTGAGCATGTGTGTGTTATTCCAGACGTTATTAGAGTTCACTACTTGTATGAAATACAACAATATGTGGATGCACTTATGTAAACTATGGTCGGAGGGGTTTTTTTGTGTTGGGTTTTTTTTTTTCTCATCATCATAACTTTCTCTTCTGCCAAGATGTTTTTGGCACTTTTTAAAAGGTTTGCCATTAAAAATGTTACAGACCAAATGGTTTTTAGAAACTTTATTGAGGGCACTACTTAAACAAAGGAAAAGTTGGCGCTGAACTCCTTTCAACAGAACTTTGCACTGGGAAGTGTTGATATCTGGAGGGGAACAAGCAACAGGCAGCAAAACAGTAGGAATGACACCGATTGCCGTTTTTAAAAGGAATTAGAAAATCCTTTGTAAAGCAAGTATTTTTTTGCTCCTGTTCTTTTGTCACCTCAAATGTATAGAAAGATGTACCAGAGGCAGGATTCCTTCTTCCTTTCCCTCCCACTCTTATTTTTCTTTTTTCCTTTTGTCCTTTTCCTTTTTTTAATATGTATTTATACCATGTATCATATGATGGGGAACATCCAGTCTATATTATTATAACACCATGTACTTGAAACACTTATTGCCTGAACATGGACGATAATATAGTGCGACATAGTGGAAAATCACTGGCTTTTTAATTGTGGGTAAGACTGTAACTGCTCATGAAGAACTTCAAAATGTTAGCAGGAATATCCAAATACTTATTTATGGTTTATCTTTCCACTAAAACTACACACCCCTCTAAACTTGGTAATGTTTAACAGCAAAAGTGGTATTTTAAAAGAAGAATGTAATGAATTTGATGGCTGCATTTTTTTCCCCTTCCAGAGCAAGAATTTACTCTTTGAGAAGATTAATGGTGGTCCAAAAAGAAGAAAGAGGGTAACTATCAGAATACTTTATAAACCCTGTATCATCTAGAGAGCTAATAAGAATTAAAATCATACTGTTGAAATGAAGAGTTAGTCTAATGCATCTGTGTTATACCTTTGATAATGTGTAAAGCCAGGGAATCTCTGTGATAAATTATTACAGCAGGCTTCAGGACTGTCCACTGAGTACAAGATGTATTTCTCTAAATAGCCTGCTGCTTTCAGAAGATGCACATCAATGCAGAGCATTAATTTAAAAACTTTATATTATCTGGGTTTTTAAATTGCTCCTATTTGCATAAAACCATTAAAAATTGTTTAAATGTCTTTAAAACAGAATTTAAAAGTTTCCTACTAAAAATACTGGTAAAATTAATTACCACTATCCATGCATGTGAATATGTTTTTGGGTGTAAATGACAGTAGAACTGGTCCTTTAGCTGATGTAATTTGGTTCATTGACATACTTAGATTTACCTCGGATTAAACTTCTATCTCTCTGTCCCACTTGCTGGAAAGACAAAGATGATGAATGGGTTCTCATCTCTGCCCCTGAAACAAGGAAGGCAATACACATATCACAGAGAAACTCTGCACAGTCCACCTCGCTATTGTCTCTCTTTTTTTTGGCAGTGTCAGCCTTTCTTTTATCAAAAAAATCACATTCAGGCAGAGATGAAGTCTTTAGCTTTGCTGCTGGCATATTTTTTCACAAGAAGAAAAAGTCTAGCTCTCTGCCAGAAAGTAGCTTTTCAAAATATGACAGCACAGTTTATATTGTAAATGAAGTAAATTTGGGTTAAAATAACTGAAGTGTAAGTGAAGATTATTTATTTATTTATTAAAAAATTAAACCCAAAATCTTGGCTAGAAAGGGAGAAGATGAGTTGATTTCTTACCAATTCACAAACCACTGGTAATAAACACTGTTCAACCATAAATTAATGATCTGTCTTGTGCTTAGTATCTGCCTCCCACGTACATTTGATTTTCGAGTTTGCTAGCAGAAATGGAAAAAGGGTAGGCACCTGATTTTAACTCTAAAGTAAGTAGAATTTACTCTGGAAATAGTTATGTGGAATATTTGTTAATTGCTAGAACAGCATGTTAAAGTAGGATTAGTGCAATATATACATGAGAAAAAAAGAAAAGCATAAATAGATTCTCTGCCTGTGTGCTGACTGATGTGACCGGATACAAAGGAATAATGGCTGGAGAAACATGACAGCCATGTGGCCAGGCATAGCCCAGAATTTTGGAGGTGAAACTTTGCAGCAGATTTATTTCCATAGCACAGGCATGTCACTTAATGGTAAATTAATTTTCATTTAAAGTATTTTATTGTTTTGAGAGTAATATTGTAATGATTACTAATGCTTTAATGAACAATTCAGAATTTTCACTTTATCAGCAGAAGGGTTACCTAGAGCTGTCAGCAGCAGAATGTATTTTTCCAGAAACCAAAAAGTCCACTGGGTTCCCCTCCTGCCTTCTGTAGTCCCTGCCACTCCTCCGTGCCCTTCTGCACAGACAGAGAGTTTAGGCAGGATAGCTTCTGGTAACAGATTGGTCTTTTTGGTCAGAATGTCCCAATTTTAGCTTAAGGCAAGTCCTATGTAACTGTGTACATAGTAACAGTGTTCCGTCTATGCAATGCTGTAGTATAACAGTCACAGAAGAGTGACTGGAGTCTACAAAACTACATATTCCAAGTATGTGTATGTATATTCATATATTTATATGTACGTATATAAACACATACAAGCATACATGCACAGAATCAGTACATATAGCAAAGGTCTGTATTTACCGTTTGCTACTGTGTTATTTTTTTCCAGCATTTGCAGTGCAAGACAAGGAAGGCTACAGTGACCTCTAATTTAACTAGCAGTTCTCCCCTTTTTTTAATTTCTATGTGTGAGCATAGCCCTGCCCAGAATCTAATACCCCAAACATGACAGGAGTGCTTCTGTAATCACTGAGTCATGTTGCCGTGGGCTCGAAGCTGTGCACAAAGGTACTCGGGAACCGCATTACTTTGAATTCAGCACAGCTGTATAGGATTAAACTTTTTTTAGTCAAATCAGCCAAAAATTTTGCATTATATTTTGTGTTTTCTTTTGTCAATTGAGAAGGATTCAAATTTTTATGTATTCTCATTCTCTTCTACTTTATTTCAAAAAGTAGCAAGCAAGTACCGTTCCAAAAAAAAAAAAAAAAAGACCAATTAATCTTCCTAAGAATCTTCAAATAATTCCTAGAAGTCTATGCAACAGCCGAATTTCACTAAATTAACGTTAAACAGAACTTCTTTAAACAAACACAAAAAAATCATTTACATGTGTCTTATTTTTAACAATCTAAAGCATTAAATTAGTGTTAGTTTTATTTCCAAAGATTTTTTTCCACATTCATTTCTAGTTCTTCATATTTTTGTGTTTTCACTTGGAGCAGGCAAAGCACTCAGAAAAACAACAGAAGTAAGGAAAAGGGCTGCTCTACGCTGTGATTAAGTATTAATGATAGTGTCTACAAATCTGGAGAAACCCAAGAGCTTAAACTCGAAGACAGAAAAACCCCAAATCTTTTCCAGAAATTTGACAAGTACTTGGGATATTTGGAAATAAATATTTCATGCCAATTTTAAAAGTTTGGGGGGTTGGGGGGAGGTTTTTTTGGGTTGGGTTGTTTTTTTTTTTTTGCATAGTTTTGAATTCCTACGTTTTGGTGAAAGAAACACAGAAATATCTCAAGGACGGTAATTTCTGTGATTCAGCCAGCCTGATGAGAATCAGGAGATACTGGTAAATTTGCATTCCTCCAAAGTTTGTCCTTAGGCAAACAATTTTTATTGGCATCAACAACCAGCACACTAGAATTTTTGTCTCTATCTGTGAAGGAGAAAGTGTATACTTGAATTTTGTTTACACTGACACTGTAACAGACCAGAAAGTGGGTGTAAATAATATCTGAAGCTCCACTAAACTGCTTGATACTTGCAAAGACAGTAAATACATTTTATTCCATTGGTATAGATAAAATTCAAGGATAGGCTTTCTACATTACTATGATCTCCAAACAGTTTTGAGACAGGATCTGTTCTTCTTCAGTCTCACGTTGTGCTGCTTACATGGCGCAAAGTGAAGTTAAACCCTCTCCAGGGATCTTCTTTCCAGCATTCCCTTGTTCTGGCAGTGGTGGGAGAGTCATTTCCTATGCCAAAACCTTGCTTGGCTCTGCTTCTGTGCCAGCAGTTTTTTATCTCAGCATCAAGAGAGGAAGCGAGGAGGGTTTCCTGGAGAGGGGATGGGCTGAAGAAGAGACTTTGGTCAAAAATGGTATTGTGGTATCTAACTTGTCTCCCAGCATAAGGGCCATCAGAGGCTAGCGATTTAAGCTAAAGCTTACCTGGACTTCTCCAACAAGTTCTGTCCTGCCTTAAGACCGAGGGAGTTATATCTGCTGCTGCTTCTCTGCTGAGCAGATGAAAGGAGGAGTGGAGCAAAAAGACAGTGTTTAATTCACACTGTCCTATATTCTTGATAGTCCTCCTTCGCTTGTATTCTTTTTAGTAGATTGGATTAAATTCTTGCACACAAATATTACTAGAAAACAAAGCATGGATTGACTTTTAGATTTACTCCCTGGGAGCAATTTTTTCTTTTTTTTTTTTTTAGTCTACAAGTATTTGACAGATAAGAAATATATAAATATACCCACTAATCCTAGTTACCTTTTATGTATTTCCCTGTTTCTAATAAGTATAAATAATTTTAAATTTTTTCAGAGTGTGAACCCGTATCTGCAAGGACAGCGACTGGATAATGTTGTAGCAAAGAAGTCTGTTCCACATTTTTCAGATGAAGACAAGGGTCCTGAATAAGTACAATAAAAATGAATGATGAAAACTCATGCCATCCTCTGCTAGATCATAGTATTGCTTATATATAATCATCTATTAAAATCCTTGTGAATGGCAGCATGTTTATTATTTATATAATTGTAGATGAAAAACAGCTGTATTTATAACAGTATGTTCTCCTAGATAACAAAAATATGGTTCTGCTTTTTGTTAAGTTATGGTAAAAGGACATTTCTGTTGTTTTTATTTTAGTCATGGAGCAAACTTTAAAAATGTTAGTCATTTTAATAGCTAACGTGAGGTAAATGGGCTTAATGAGTGGCTTGTAAATAGGAAGATGTAAAAAAAATGCCCGGTCTGACTCCAACATTTAATCTTAAATGTTACTGTGTTTGACACATGAAAATTATAGTTTTATGTTGTGTTCACAAATATTGTTACTTAGCACAGACAAAGTATTTATTTTACCCAGAGAATTTTGGCTTTTGGTCTGTTTTAATAAACATTTAAGCAATCTACAAGGTTTGCAAAGTGACATTTTCCAAAATATTTCAGAGGCTCATTTCTCTCAGTTATTGCTGTGCAAATGTAAAAATTAAAGAACTGCTTTTTGACTCTATCCACTGGAATATTTTTCTGTCAGTTTTAATCGTTCCATGTCCACAACTTTCCTGAACGCTTGCACATCTTTCTTCCTTATCAATAGTACTCCTGTGAGGAAATAAATCTCCCCCGCTTAGTAACAGCAGCATTTGTGCGTTATAACGTTCTTAAATTATGTGTCCCTGGGACATTATAAGTGAAGATGGAGACATTTGTCTGTGTTAATAAGGTTGTGTCAACATCCTCTGAATCTAAATCCAGGATATGAAGGTCATTACTGTTGATGAGCTTCTGAAAAGCTACGATACTTTAATAACACTGGTAGCTATCACTGCTCTTGAAGTTGCTCTGGGAAGCTTAAATTGCTTTTCGCCCCTAGGAGACTGAAGAACTTTATATTCCAGAAAGCCGAGTTCTCCCTTTCTGAAAGATGAGAATATAAAATTGCCTAAAATTTTGTTATTTTCAGGGTGCATCTGAAATATTTCAAGCCATGTGCATGGGGCATTGGAATTATAGAAAACAGCATTAGCTTACAGCTTTGAACTTCAAAGCTATGGGAAAAAAAATCTAGTTTTCTTCCCTGTCCTACAGAAAGACACAGTAAAATAATGAGGATTCCTTAGAAAAAACAGGTAAGAAACTAACAGAAACTAAAGGTCCTAGCTACATAGGATTAGAACTAGCAGGATGGCATAAATATGACTGTGTATGGCATTTGCTTTTTCTATCCCAGCACCTAGTAATTTGTGATAAATTACGTATGCAGAGAGTTGGTCCTTTCACGTCATTTATGGGTAGATTGCAAAACTCTGTAACATCCTATGCTGAACTATCACATCTTTCATCATATTTCCTCTTTAAAAAAACATCTGGAAGAGAAAACTAAATAGTATGTAATGCGGTGGGGTTTATACTCACACGTGACATGAAATTGAGGCGTTTGTGTGAATTACAGAGCTCTTTCCACTTCCAGTGCCTGGAATGGGATGGGAGTAATCCAGCTGTTCACATGAGAGAACTTGTATTCTCTGCTGCTTAAGCTTACTTTTTTAATCTGCACTGCTGCTTAGTCGTCACACAGGTGTTGAGAGTTGCAAAGGTTGTCTCCAAAACCAGAAAAAAACATACACCACGGCACGACTCTGAAACCAGCACCCACTGATGCCCAGTGGCCCTGGGTATGTGAAACGGTCGCCCCTCCCACCTAACCCCACAGCCAGCCCCTGGTGCCGCCACACGGCTTCCAGCTGGTCCGAGGCTACATTTCCATTCCTCAGGAACTGGTGTTTCTTCAGGTACTCAACTGTCTGTTCAGTACTTTTAAAGTAATCTGAGCCACATTCTGTCCTTATTAGCTCCAGTAAAATCCATTTTAGTTATAAAAACGAAGGCAATTTATTTCATTTTTTAGCTCTTGGTAAGGACCAGCATATAATAAAAGGTGGCGTGTACAGTAAATGGGGGGCATAAAAAGGGAGGAGCAAAGAAGTATTGTTTGCTTAATAGTAGCAGAAATCCCACGTCTGATTTCTTGACGCGCTTTAGCTCACTACACCCCCTGCGTGGGATGTGATAATCCGGCACTGCAAACTGATCAGAACAGGCATCCCCGGGGGCTGCCTGCGACCCTGGTGGGGCCTGAGGAGATGCCCTTCTGTCTAGGATGGATCTGCACAGAGCAGGCAAAGATAAAATTACACAATTTAGAGATGTTTTTGTCTTTAAATGCAAGCAAAATACCCCCTTTACACTGCACAATACAATGATGCACCTTACAGGAGCTGTCTGCTGGAAGAAATCAAACGCGTGGTGGTGAGCAGCCATCTGTTGAGTCCATCAGGCAGCTTGAGTGTTTCACCAGGAAGACTCAACAGCGCTATTGTGAAATTTTAATAAAATATAGCTGTTACACCATGATAATGAGATTAATTACTTTAATTTGAGTTTCATAGTAGTACTGGGATTGGTAGTCCCATATTAATTTAAAAAAAAACACAAAAACCAAGCAAAGAAAGTTGTCCCTCCTACTGCTCCAACAACAGTCCAAACGTGTGCGTGTAGTTTTTTATAAAGAATCATGACAGTGCTGGTCTTTTGGGATCAATGAGCAAAGACACCAACTATCCCCCTCACTAAGAGCTCACTCCACCAAACCAATATTTACAAGACTGTAAATAGCTGCTCAGCTCTGACAGGTGTAACCACCCTTTTACATTTATGATGCATGTGAATTAAGGAGCATGTTTATCGCTATTGTTGTTTAGAATTTTCATTAAATTAAATCCTTTTTAGATTATTTTAAAATCTGCAAGTGTGTTAATTACCTCTAACGTATTTGAGACACAATGTGCTTGAAAGAAGCTAAACAAAATAAAGTGTACTGCCACGCAACATCGGTTTTGTCTGGTAAAGAAATATTTATGACTAGTTTTAAAAAAGCACTATGTAACTGAGCAGATTATAGTATTTGATTTGTGACACAAAACTTAGTCTAGGGGTGCATGTGTATATATACACATACACACATACTAACATACACTTTTTAAAGATAATACAGTCTTACAGTAAACTCAGTAGTAAAGACTATAAAGATGTCAACCCACAGAAGAAAGTAATATAAAAATGCTTAGTGAATTATTTAGGAGGGGAAATAGCGATATGCTTCTTTTTATTGGCACATTTGCAATCACCTAACAAAACCACGTCGCTAATCTGTTCAGCAACTCATGAGCAAACCAAAGAAACATGGAACTAGTTCTCAGAATGTGATGACAGAATCCTGAGAGCCACTTACAGGACTGTAAAGCTGATCTGAAGCTTATTTTATCAAAATATGATGAAGCGTATCTTCATCTGTTAAACTGAGGAAGGACACAGGCAGAAAGATGACTACCAAGTCAACTAAGTTTTTGGCTTCGTTGTGGACAAAGTAACACTCAAGCCCCTTTGTTTCCAAATGTCAGGAGCTGGGGAAGAGGACGAGTATTTTTCTGATGATGAAGAGGAGACTTGAGTCCATGCCCTCAAATCAGGCCTCTAACCAGTAGCTGTGTGAAAGTGTTGAAAAGGCTTTGTTTTCATTTTCATGCTGTACAAAAACTAAGTTTTGAACATTTAAATTTGTTGGAAAAAGCCCATAACACCACCAACGCAAAACAAACTTGGAATCTTCTGGAATTTTTGCTGGAAAGGTCACTAAACCAACTCTTACCTCATTTATAATGCTGTAACACTTGTCCTGTGAATTAATTTTTATGCAAGTACTTCTTTTTTACATGAAAGTCTGGAATGTCTGGATCATTAGAACAGAGAGTTCAAAGATTAACTTTTCAGTCAGTCACAGACTCACATTTAGGGAAGGAGAAAGGGAAGGTAGGCAGATTCAGAAGATGCTACCGTGACCACATAAAAATTTAAAATCTACAAAGAAAGTACAGTTTCACGTGACCCATAGGGGAGGTGAGTGTGTTCACTGTTTTATTAGCTAAGTAAGTGTGCTATACGTAAGATTTAAGGTACTTCTCCATCCAAGTCAGTAGCTATCAAGGCCATCAGGGAATTAGACGACATTATTTCCAGCTTGAGACACAAGGTTTCAAGGTTTCAAGCTACTGGAGCTGCCAATTAGCTTGAATTATATTTTCACCATGCTTAATACAAATAGAATGGCAATCTGATATGCCTTAAAGAAAAGACAACAGCAACAAAACCCAAACAAAACATATCAAATCCCTTGCCATGTGTATACATAGGCATACACTTAAAAATTCAGTTTTGTTTGAAGTCATGCAATTACCTTCAACACTCTGAAATAAGTATCATGTTCAAGAATTACCTCAAATAATTAGTCTTCTTTTAAATTAAAAAATTACTGTGTCCTTAAGGGACACCTGTTTGTGGTGCCTGGAGCCAAAGGCAGGGTCCAACCATGAGCAAAGACAATGGGCTCCCTTAAAGTTCTCAGCCACAGACAATGACCTACTTAGATCAAAAACAAAAGGAAATGTAGAAGAACAGGGTGCAATTGCCATCATGAAGGGCTCCAAGAACCACAAATATGGCTGACTGACACAGGACTGGGTCCTAAGCCAAGATTTCCACATATGAGACAATGAAAGGGTTAAATGAATTATTTTCCAGGTACATACATGGTCCAGGTCCACCATACTCAAGCCTTTTGCTGTTAGGTAAAGAATGGCACTGAATTCCAGTTCATCATCCTAATTCACCATGAGAAGGAAGTATGTAGTACCAGTTCATGTTCGCTTCATTTATGATGCTAACTGCTTTGCTGTGATTACATGGATCCTGATGGTTGGAAGAGCTGCTAGCCATGTGTTCAACACATGGGAGCATAACAAACTTTAAATGACGTGTCATGGCAGCAGCATTACCAACTGGAACTAAAAAAGCTTAAAAAAAATTTGTCTGACTAACAATGTCTATTTTTATATGTGGGGCAGAGGTGGGGAAGGGATCAGAAATGGTAGGAACTGAGGATGACTTCAGACTTTAAAGATTAGGTAGACCTGAATCACTTCTCTTTATTTTTTCCTACAGTTCCTGTTACCAAAACACATGGAATCCAGCTCCTATTGCAATGCATGGGTGTCTTTTACATCTGATTGCTGTGTTTCTTCATCTTACTGTGCTTTCCAAGAAAAACAGTGGTGGGAGTCAGGGGGTAAATTTCGTTGTAAACTGAGTGAGGCAAAGGAGAAAGCACAAAGAAAAATAATGTTCTGTTTGCTACTAGCCTCAAACTCTCCCATGTTCTCTAACTGGTGTCATTCATTTACAGACCATTAAGCCCTGGTTTTAAACGTATGAACACTGACTACTTTTATTCCAGATCTTTGTTTCGAACCTAACCACCATAGGACCATGTAACTTTCCTGGGAGCCACCAAAGATCTCTGTAACAAATGATAGGGTTTTTTAGGTCTAGGTGTCTGAATATTTGTTACAACATAGATGGCGCATGTGGCTTTGATGCTGAATTCAGTCGTAGCCTCTTTTAATTCATTCTTTATTCTGAGAAAAAAACCCCCAAATCCTAGCAGTTCTTCAGTGCATTGTCTACATTCTAATGCCCCAAAGTCCTCTAAAAGTGGCTGGAATTCAAGTGGGATAGCACCTATGAGGAAATGTGGTCCTGATTCCTCATCCTAACATAGAACACCTTTTTACATTGGGAAATAAAGTACCGCATTGTGGCATTTTATATACTTCCAAATGGACAAAACAGACTTATGAAAGAATGAGCCAGGTCATCCAGAGAAGCACTCAATTCACTATTGGTTAATTTTTCCCTTTTTTTTAACAATGCTGCAACCAGTGACTAACTCGATTGCAAAACTTTAAGTGACTCTAACAGCTAGTGCAACGGCTGTAAGATTTATGGACTTTAAAGCTGTGTTACCGCAATTGAAGTAAAAAAACGATTTTTAATGCTGCATAAACCACTTATCAATTTAAAAAATAGTCAAAGCTGATTTAAGTAAGTTCTTTAAAAGTCACTGTTACAACAGATAAATCGTAGTTTATGCATCGACCCTGGCTATTGGTTAAATTGCCAAACAACCCTACGACTCAGCTGGCAGTGGGGTTTGGGCATGTGCAGGTAACATGTGTGTGCACAGTTAAAAAAGCAGAAAAGTTTGCCCTGCTTCTGATTCCTTATAGCTTCCTCCTTCTCTTCCCACCCTGTCTCCAGCTTTGCTGCAGCCTTTCTGATCGTTACGGGTGTGAAGTTATGGGGTCTCAGAAGACCTGTTTTCAGGGGCTCTCATGACTGCAAGTTATCCAGCATGCAAGCAATAATGTACATTTCTTTCAATTTAAAATACATTATTTATTTTCTGTTTTAGTAGCTCAGGCTATATTCTAATTTCCAGGGCCCACCAACAGTATTGGCTGGTTGCTGCTGTGGTATCGTGTTCTCACCTATGAGGCATTGGAAGAGTAAGAATTATGCACCAACTTGAAGACAATACCTTTACAGAATGCCCCTAAAATACCAGTTGCTTGTTAAAAACACTTTGTGTTTATTTTGTTGCATATCTGGAGGTTTACAACACTGGGAACTATTTCCAATTAACAGATGGGTGAACAGTTGCAAAGAGGTTGAGGGCGGGCTGCACTAAAGGCTTAAGTGCCCACAGTGGGCCTCGTGTAGGATACAAATACCAAAGCCCAAGCACATGATCCTCAAACCCTGCCTCCCTTGCCCGATTCCTTAGGCAACTGAAGTCTATACACAACAATGTTTTCTTGTCAATGAAGTACCTCAGGCACCTAAACTTCTACTTCTGTACATGCCTAGGACCGTTTGAAACTTGGTGAACCTGCATAGGTCTACACCTGTCTCAGTCCTAAACCCAGCCTGAATCCATAAACTTGGCAATTCCTCCCCTATATTCCCTGAGGGAAGGAGACTGGTAAGGACCCACCTCACCCATGTCTACAGCACCAGGCATTGCACAAAATACCACAGCAGGAGTAGACAGTTTAATTAAAAAAAAAAAAAAAAAAGTGCCTGGAAGAGGTATGGCAAAAGAATCAAAGCTCTAACAGCGCCAGAGAAGGGGATCAAGAATAAACACAAATTTGTTGTCCAGTGGTTAGTAGGGCAGGGAGAACATGAGGGAGGACAGGGTAACACCTGCGCTCTAGCTAATCCTTAAGGAGTGTTTGTGTAGCCAGCCAGACACTGGATAAAAATACAAGAGTAGTCTTAGAGCATGGTGAAAACAAGCCAACCACCCTCCCCCATCCTCCCTGGTAGATGGCTTATTTTGGCTCCCTGTCTTGATTTAATGGTTTCCTGAATTGTTGAGCAGCCTCAGCAGGGGAGGTGCAGAGTCCTCCTGTACAAATAGGCTCCTGCCTCATGGCTAAGAGGCTACACCTCTGGAGGTGCAGGAGGTACAGGTTTGAACCCCTCCAGGGAGTAGGTGGAGACCACAATCTTATCTTTTCTGATTCCTGAAAAAATACCAGCCTTCTTTCACTCACTTTTAATGTATTATTTTTTCAGGAAAATTAGATGCAATTTGCTGCTACCCAAATAATTGGAAGAATGTTACATTTAGCAACTTGAAATTAGCAAGAGTTCATTTACTTGATGGCGCATTCTTTATTCTAGTAACTTAAAAAATATCTTTATATCATTTTGCATCTGTTGAAAAGGAAGCATTGAAAAACCCCACTTCCTTACTCACCATCTGCATTCCAGTGACAAATTAAATCTTGCAATCATTGTCATGCATAGGGTTTGCTGACCAAGAGCTCCAGTGATCCTAAGGGAACTCTGCTAGTGTTGCTTACAGGACATCTCCTTAGAGCAAGACATGTCTTGTTATAAGCATTTTCAGCATGGAAGCTAAGACACAATCTTTGCCCCCACACCAGCAGGAATAGTTCTTTTCAAGGTGATTTCAGGTGGAATTCTCCCTATTAAAATATGCAGGGCCAAATACTGAAGAGGTTTTCAAACCTTTTCCAGAAGCTGGTGGTAGTATCCTCAAAGCAACAGAGATCTGGACCCCAGATAAAACAAACAATATGACTGGAGATACCAAAACATAAAAGTACTTGGTCTTACAAAGTACTTCTCTAAATCAGAAACAGAGAAGTCCCATTTGGTGATGGTCGTTTTTCTCTGTCTAGGAAGGAGGTTTTGTTACACCTGATTGTAGTACTCGCCTCCCTGCTAAAGCCCAGAGGCTTTCTAAACAAATCGTCCCACCTCCATTGGATAAAAAAAGTGCCTTCTGCTTCCAGATAGCCTGTGCCCTCACCTGAATTTATCCCAACTAATTACATCAAGATAAAAACCACTGTACCTTGTCTCTGGTACGACATCACAATAGCTGTCTCAATGTAAAAACTTCAGCCTACAGGAAAGGCATAGCCAAAAGAAGTCATAAACTTTGAATCCAAGAATTTACTATATTAAAAAGAGGCTTTCTTCTTTGCCTTACAAAGCAGGAAAACATCCTGTTCATTTCTGTTTTCTCTTTGGTCAGATCAGAAGAACAAGAAATAGCTACAAGGATATTTTTTTTTTTTTCATGTGTGTCTGATAGCTTTTGGTGATGCCAGCTCCTAACAATTCTTTCCTCTAAATGTTCTCTTATATTTTTCAGAAAGAAAAATATGTAATTTTTACTGTGAATTCATATGTTCATTTTGAAATCCTCACAAGAAATAATACTACCTCCTTCACAAGGAGTCTAGTTCCATCTGGTTGAGAACCAAAAAGCCCTGCCGCAGACTGATCTGAAGTGTAATTGATTTGGTCACTTGTGATTTAACTTCTTCGCTTACGTCTTTAGTGCATTAAGACTTCCTGGGGAGGGAAAAGAAAACTGTTTACATTTTTAGACTTTTTAAAAGTGCATCCAAAAGCTCCAAGTGCTTGGCGCCTGATTAATTACAAACACCTAGAGGATTGCTCCTGAGCCTATTTACAGAATGTCTCCTAACATCAAGTGATTTTACACTTTTCCAGGCACTTCGAATCACATGTTATTTGTGAAATACATAAATAAATAACCATTTAATCAAACTGCCAGTGAAAGTAGGTAATGGAGAATTGCTGGACAGTGTGGTTAGTCCCAGAACATAAGATGACAGCTCTTCCACGGCTCTGAACAGCTCCACAGAAAGGGAAGAGTGATGTCTGTTGTAGCTATATTTGGAGAATAAAGTAAAAGGACTTGAAAAACGCTAATTAGAATTCAAGATCCTGTAAGAAAGGGAAAGATCAATGAATAAATATCCAACTGCCCTTAGCCAAACAGGCTGAACAGGATACTTTTGACAAGGAAACAGCAGAAGCAAAACAGAGCAGTTGGAAATATCAAGACAAGAGATTTGGCCCTAGGCTCGCCTGTGTAGTTTCCCAGAAGTGATTTTTTTTGGCAATTTTTGAAAGAGTAAATTTTTGGTAACCATACAGATAAAAAATAGACTATTTTTGTATTTTATTATTATTGTATTGTACTTTTAATTCTTAAGTTCATAAAGTCTAGCATTCTAATATGCACGTCAACTAGAATGCCCTTTAATAGGGGAAAGATGTATATATAAACTATTTTTGGGTCTTTTAGAAAGGCTCGCCTGACTCAAGCCTCTTGGATTGTTGTGTGCGCTTCATTTTATACACTCCGAATAGCCCCACTGAAAACGAAGTCAAGCATCTGGCAAGTCCCTGCAGGATTCGGGTCCGAATCTAAGTTTAGCAAAAAACTCAAGTATACGCGCAAGTCTGCCCTTCTTACCAAAGCACTTAACTATCTGTTTGCATTTATGTAGATGCTTAAAATGCTATTCAAATCAACAAAGACTGGTAAATTGAAGCCTTATCTCTAGCAGTTCTTTTAGATAACCACAACTGGTTAAACACTTCTTTGCCTGCCTTTAGATTTTTTTGTCCACAAGAGTGAAAACTTGGCTTATTCACTGGAAATACCATTTTTTTTTTATTGTGGAGAATTACAGAAGTTAAAAGGCCTTCTTCCCCATTAAAAGCTTTTAGAAATTTCAAAATAGATGCACTCAAGCACGTAGACACAAAGTAGGTGCAAGTTAAAAAAAAATTATTTATCTTCCCAGATTAAGTCGAACTCTCAACTCCTCTTATTCACTGCTTATTTCTTGGGAAGTTTGGTACTGAACCAGCTTCATGGATTTAGGCCAAAATGATTCTGGCTCCTTTGAAAACTCTGTTCCCTATTGCAGTTTTATAGGTGGGCAAATGGAATCAAGAGAAAAACCGTGTGAGTGAAAAAGGGAAAATGATGAAGATGGGGGGGTGGAGTGTACTTGTGCCTCTTACACCTCTTCTTCTTGACGCAGAGACCATCTAAATAAAAAATAGCAGTGAGCAAGAGTTCTGTTTCTTCCCACCTGCATTAGTATTCACTGCAAGAATTGAACTAACGAACGCTGGAGCATAACCGAGTTCTTTCCTTCCCGTAACACAGTGACCAAAACCAGGACACACAGCAGCCATTTTTGTGACATTGGATTTCAAATATAAAATGCAGAAATTCTGCACAGTCTAAATAAGTTGTTTTCTCAGCCAAAAAAGGGCTTCAGCTCTTTCATTCCTGCAAAGCTACTTTTTTCTCTGCTATTCCGTTTTTACCCAGATATTGCCAGGAAAAACGAAAAGAACAGATAAGGTTTGAAATTTGAAAAGAGGGCAATGGGATAAAAGAAAAACCCAACGCAACGCAAAAGCCCTGTAAATCTTACATAATAAAATAGTTCTCCTGCCTCTCTTACGCCTTTTTCTTTCACTGCAGGCAGTAAGCAGCAGAGTCAGGAAAAAAGCCTGGACTTCTTAACTTCCAGCTGTCTACCCTACCTGCTAGGCTGGCATCGAACGCTCTATAGGTGCTGCACAGAAACCCCCACGCTGCAAGGAGGAGAAAGCACTCCTCTTCCAGGTCACATCCTGAGTTACGTGTGGTTAGACAACAACAAACTGCCTTTCACGGTAGCAAGAAAGGAGTAAAAAGCATTGTTTTGCCAGAACTGTGTATGAGGTACGTATACAGGTTGTAAAAGTGTACGTAACCTGTCTAAGATGTCGGGATGCAGTAAGGTGTGGGAAGGGAGTCTTTTAGTTTTACAGTGTCACTGGAAGCTGTATTTCATAGCTGTCATATCCCTGGGATGAAGTATGTAAGCAAATAACACATCGATCTCCTTAGATGCCTCCTTTCATAATGCCCAGTTACGACTTCAGACTATAAGGGCTTCTTAAGCTCACACAAACTCAGTTTGCTTAGCTGAGTCACTTCTTGTATCGCATTGCTCCAGAGCTGCCCTGAAAGCAAAGCATGTCAGCAAACACCTCCTACAGATTCATGAGACAGAAGAAAAAGAAAAGCAAATGCATGAGGGCAGAGGAATTTTTCACGGGTATTTTATGGCTTTCATTTTCTTGGCAAATTCTTCTATAGCCATCAAATACATAAGATGCATCAAAAAAAATTGTGAAAAGAGTTATAAAAAGGTTAGCTTGACAAATGATATTTCCTCATTTGGCATGAAAGTTTATATTTGTCCAGCAGTCAAACTTTATCCTAATAAAATAAGCTTTTCTAAATCACTTTTGAAAAATATTCACATATGGATTGTATTATATACGTAGGTGTTTTGAGGCCAGAAAACATATTTTTTGTTCTATGTCTGCAGCACATAGCAGAGTGGAATGCTGGTAGGTGACCGTGGCTCTAGGTGCAGATTTCACTACAAGCCCACAACCTGACTCTACGTGTAGTATATGCTAAACAAGAAAGCTTTTCAGACATACCAGGCAACCATACTTTTCAGGGCGGGATCCCAGACTTTTAAAGTATTTAGGTGCGCAAAGCTAGGGATTTTATCTTGAACCCATTCATTCTTTTGATTTTCGATGTTCTGTTTCTGAACATTCACAACTGAAATGGGGGTATACTCCTAGATAAAGTAGCATTTTGAAATGAAAAAAATAAAAATATTTCGTTTTCAAAAAAGAAACCCAAAATAAACATTTTCCCTTGCTTAATTTTCTCTCATTCAGCTGATGGAAATCTATACATTAAAAAGTTGATGTTCTGTCAATCTAAATTCAAATTACTGTTTTTTCAATACGTATAATATTATCCAAATCGTTCTTCTCAGGCTGTGGGGTGCAGCCTCAGCCACATGGACATTAATTCTAAAACTCAAGTAAGATAAAGATTTAAATTCTTTAATTAAACAGAACTTTGCTAGTATCAAGTAATTTTTGCACAGTTTCAAGCTTGATTTTTCTAGAAATTTTAGAAGAAATTTAACTCAATTCAGACTAAACTCAGCCTTTTCTGGTATTATTTTATACAGCTTGATATGAAGTACAATGGTCAGATAAGGCTCAGCTACCCTATTTAAATGAGACGGTTTTTCATACAATAATCCAGATTCGGAATCCAGCTCCCATCCATCACTGAGTCCAGTCTGGGACTTCCCCAGTGCCTGCTGGTGACGTGACTGCCATCCTGGGAGCCTGATACGGTTTTGTATATATTTCATTATTTTCTTTTTATTATTTTATTATTAATATTTCATTAAATTAGTTTAGTTCCTTCTAAACTCTTAAGTCTCTCTTTTTCTCTCTCTCCTGAGGAGAGAGACAGAGTGTCTGTCACTCCGCCTGATTGGGCCAATCCGGCCCAAACCACGACAGTTTGAAATAAAAAGTGAAGAATCTTTTTTCTTGTTGGTTTATCATAAGGCTTTTTGTCCATTACTTTTGCATATATCGAAATCCCTCAGGGAACTGGATTCTTTGAGTATCACTTCTTTTCTATGACAAAACATGGGGGGTGGTGGTGTGGTGTTCCCATGTAAAGCACACAAGCTCCCACACCTGAGCAATAATGTCATGATGGAGCATTTCTATGCACAGCCCATCCAGCACACGCTACACATAATCTTGCTGGCATGCCAAGCCATGAATTACACTGCTCATCTTGCCCATCAGCTGCGTGCGCCACCAGAAGGTCGACAATCCCCTTAACGTGAAGATATCCCTCATCCCTGAGAGCACGTCCTGCAAAATTCATTTCCAAAACCAGACAGCTCTGCAACGCGTGCATCTTCTGTTGCATGAGATAACAACTGTGCCGAACTTCATGGCCTCACGCCTCCGCCAGATAGCTTCACATCCCCCCTAGGATGGCAGGTGGTGAGCAGCAGACTGCGGTGGAAGTCAGTGCTCGCTTCTAGCTTCGTTACGAGCTCAGTAAGAAAAGTTATGGTTGTGTTGGCGAGACAACTTCTTAACACTTCACTCCCTTATTTTCACAAGATTTTCACAAGCGCCACTGGAATTTTAAAGGGCAAAAAGCACAGCAAAGCATCATTACCTCTGTATTAACAAGAAGTTGAGGCATGCTAGTAGGTAGGTATGTAGGTGCATACATTCATATTTTCTGCTTTAAAATACATGAATAGAGTGGTTTGGCATTACTGTTCTTGAATGTTACCAACAGGAAGGAAACATCTCAAGATGCTGCCATACAAAAAGCACTGAAAACATTAGAGATTTTGTCATCAATGGCTGAGTTTTATGTACCCTTTTAGTTTTTCCTCTGTAAATTAGTGCCAGATTCATAGCCCTGTAAACCAAGCTCCTTTCTCTCCTTAGCAGAAGAGTTCAGAATACCAAGTAAAGCAGTTCAGATGTGCCCTGTCTCTCCCAGCCAGCTTGCCTTACTTCTGACCTGGAGGAACATGTCTAGGAGTTAGAGACATTGGATTTCTAGGTATATTAGGGCCAGATTCTCAGCTGGCATAAATCACTTGCATCTCCCTGAAGTTATTATAAGCTATTCCAATTTACTGAAGAAGAGGATCTGGCCCCTGTCAGTCTTTGGCTTCTCTGCAAAGGCTTTTAATAAGGCGCCAACTGTCCTGGCAGTGAGGATATACTGAGTAGCGCTCAAAGTTAGCAGTAGCAGACAGGGGCTCAGCCCAATAACATTTTTCTCTGCAAGAATTAAGTACAGCACTTCTTTTAAGCTTAAAACAATTCTTACTGTCCCACTAAAACAAAGAACAACTCACACAGCGAATACCAACAAGAAACGGGAGAGGAAATTTAAGGGGGAAAAAAAAAAGCCCAACAAAACAATAGCAAATGGGTAGTTGAATCCAGCCAGGTTCCTAGTGCACTCTGTTACTGTCCCGTAACATTGAAGCTTTTCATCTCAAACCTATGTTGCAAAAATATTCATATTGCCATAGGCCTCTTTTATACTAAATAATTATATAAAATTTCCCCATCAGTATTCCAGTTCCAATTAGCAGCACTGGTGAGCATCAACAGAATTTCAAGAGTTGGATAAGGGGGGATGAAAGGTATTTTCTTTTAAGCAGTGGGGGCTTTTTAAGCCAGAAGATAGCAGAACCTCATCTTTGGTTGGGATCTGACAAGCACAGCTGAACCTTTGGAGTAAACTCGGGGAATGTTTTGTTAAAGTATCCAGCAGTAAAAGGAATACAAATTTCCAAGCTGGAAATGATCTGGATACCTGATGTTAAAAGAACAATGAGGAAAAAGATGTCTTTCCCCCACCTCCCTCAACCACAAAGAAATAAAAATAGACATAAATGTTTCTTCTTTTTTGCCAAGTCTTTTTAAATTTTTTTTTATTTCTTCCCTCATTCAGTCCAAGGAAGCGGATACAGCTACAATTATTTACCTTGTTGGTTTCTTGTTCTGAACGAGCCGGCAGACTCTACTTTCCAACCATTAGAGAAATCTGAAAAATTGTCTTGAGGGGCCCAAGATGCTAGTGCCTACTTGAAACACTCTGGATTAAACTGCCTGAAAAACAAACAGATGGGGAAATGCGGGGCACAACATTCAGCTACAAGAAATGGAGAGAGGTCGTGAGGAGGCAATGTATCTTCCACACCTGGAGATGCCTCCTAAAGGGTTTCTTCGTTTGCTTTAAATCAGACTGAGATCTACTCCAGATCGGTCACTCAGGCTAGATGCTTGACTGCAGCAAGGCTTAAGCGGAGATGACTGCTCTGCAATAGATACCCAGAAGTATCGTTACCTAGCAAGGTCAATGCCAGAGTGGCACGTAAACTACACCCCACAAAAATACGGCAGAGAGGCAGCTTGCCTGCAGGCCAGCAGGAATGCCTGGAAGTGCGTGCACTGCCAGTGCCATCATCAGGCACCAACAGGAGCTCAGAGCAACCGCTGAAAACACTTCCTCCAGCACCGTGGCCCCGGGAAAGGGGCAGCCCCCCAGCCCACCAGCCCGGCTCTAGGGCAGGTAATCACAGTGAGAGACAGACAGCAGAAGAGAGGTGAACAGACCTCTTGCCTACACATCAGTACAACTACTTAAAAGAAGAAAAAGAGGAGCATAAAGTCTGTCAACATACTGAGAGGTGGGAATTGTGACTTTTTCTCTGGATTCACAAAGGAAGGACCCCAGTTAATTAAAAACATCTATTAATTTTAATAGCAGTTTTTTGAGTAAAATAACAAAAAATCCTAAAAATTCCCCAGGCCTCTCCTTCCATCCATCTAGATGTCATTTGCTGTGATTCTTTGCCAATAATCCTTCCCCCTTTCATTGTATTTGAATTTCAGTGGTCCCTGCACACCAACACATTTTCTCTCTCATGCTGCCACCTACCACTGCACTACAGTTGCTTGCCCTGTTGCTGCTGCAGCATTCCTACATGCTGCTGATCAAGTAATTGAAGTGATTATTTTTCAATAAGCTATTGCTAAATGTGTATGTGAATTACAGCAACAGGCCCAATTTACGACCTCGCTGAGGACTCACCTATGTAACCGGCCCTAAGTGGAGCCCATGCTTTGGCCTTAGCAAAGAACAAGCTGCTGCTAATTACTGTGAAAAGTCAGAAACCTGGCATCTTGCCTAACGCTGGCATCCCTAACGTAGCAGATCCTTTCATTTCCATTTGTCTTCTCCATCTGCAAAACCAGGGACAATGAAAATTTGTCAGACGAGATCCGGGCCTCTCCGAGGCCCAAGGTGGGTGCTGACTGGGTCACGGAGGTGCAAGGCTGGTTTGGTTTGCGGGCAGTAATTCACACCGGACAGCCAGGAGAAAACAGAACGGTGCTCGAACGGGTCCGTCGCAGGGCGCTTCTCTTGGCCTCGCTTCGTGCTGGGTGATGGCCACCGCTGGAAGCAGCAGCTGACAAACGCCTCAATTTAATTAGCAAGCCCAAAGGTCAGCCCGTATTTCAGGGGCTGCTCCTGCTCGTCATGACTTGGTCCCTCGGTAGCGTTGCAACCCTCCGCGCTAAAAGGCCCGCGGAAGGCGAGCGCCGCTGCTGCAGCGCCTGGAGGCGCCGGGGGAGGTGCGGGCTGCCACTGCGGGGCTGCCAGGTCCCCTGGCCCCCCAGGGCTCTGCCCCGCGACGCCCCCAACCCCACGCTGGCTGCAGACTCGGGGTAAGCTTCGGGCAGCCGCAGCCCGGAGAGGCGCCCCCCGGTTCCAGCGGCGAAGGGCTCGGTCCGCAAAGACGCTCAGCCCCCGACGGTTTTTGCCCAACTCCGAGCCACCCCTGGGATCCTGTGGGGGCTGGCCCGGGCACGGCGGCCGCCTTGCCTATGGGGTCCGGAGCGGCGGCCGCGGGCGCGGAGCGGAGCGGTGACTCCCCCCGCGTCCGCCCCCACGGGCGGGCGGCTCCGGCCGCCTCCGCGCTCGGCCCAGGCGGGAAGCGCCGCTCCTTCGCCGTCCCTGCCCTTCGCGGGATGCTTGAGGAGCCCGCAGCCCCCTGAGAGACGCAGTGACGGGAGGGGAAAAAGCCACCCGAGGTGTCCCGCCTCTTGCGGGACAAAAAAAAATAAAAAAAATCTCACCGATAAAGAGCTACGACCGCGGCTGCGGATCGGGAGCCACGGTTTAACACCCCTCCGCACACGTACACGCAGGGTTAGGTTTGGTTTTTTTTTTTCTTCCCAAAGCTGTGTAATGCCCGGCATATTTGCAGAAGGCGAACCACCTCAGCAATGCCAATTTGTAACGGGGACGGTCGGAAAGGTGGCTGCCTCCCTCCTGGCCGAGGCAGGCCGGTAAGGGGCTCCCCGCGGCGGCTCCGCTGCGGGACCGCTGGCCCGGCCGGCGCTTGGGCAGGGAAGCGCCTCAGCAGCCCGGCCCGCGGCGTGGAAGGGCAGCGGAGGCGGAGGGGGGGTTGTGGGGTGTGGGTGTGGGATTTAACTCTTCTTAAATGTCATACTTTAATGGGGATGGAAAATGTGAATTTTCTGTGCATTCCAGGAACAATTCCTTGGGGTGGTGACCTTTAGCACCGATTCTCTTAAGAGAGGAAAGTAGTCGAGTGTTTATCTGGATGACTGAAAGCTTTCCCTGGTGGAAGTTTATGGAAGTGTTAAAGGGGGCGGATAACACGGGCTTTGGAGGCGCTTGTCCAATGATCTGGAGGGGCTTGGAGAGCAGATCTCAGCTGGCAGACATTTAAATGGGAGACAGCTCGGCGCTGCTGCAATTTGTAGGCAGGATCCGAGACTCTCCCTCTATGGACTCCCGGGCAGCTCCGGGCTCTCACGCCACCCGCTCCGCCGAGTGACCCGCCGGGCAGAGCCCTGCAGAGCCCCAGGCCCCACCGAGGAGCCGCCGCCGCCGCCGAGCCGGTCCCCGCCGAGGAGCCGCCGCCGCCGCCGCCGCGCAGGTGAGCCGGGACGCGCTGCGCCGCGCTGCGCTGCGCGCACTCACAGCGGGGGCGCAAACGGGGCCGGCAGCTGCGGAGTTCGGCCAGTCTCTGCGGGAGGCAAAACTTTAATCTCTCTAGCCTACCTTCGGGGAGGGAGAAGGGGAGGAGTCGTTCATCGGTGTCTAGCAAAACTCCTGGGCGCCTCGGTTTTGCAGAGGGTGACACCCGTCCCTCCCGTCAGCGGGAGTGAGGCGGGCAGCGACATTTCCGCTGCAGCGCTGGGGATTAGGGCGCCGTTACATCTCTCTGCCCTGACAAGCGCAGGGATTGCAAAAGCCCCGTTAGCTCTGCCTCTCATCTCCGCCTACAGCATCACTCCCGACAAATTGGATTCGGCGCCCACCCGACACACGGCAAAACCCCGGCCCGGCCTCTGCGCGGTGCGGGGCGGGGGCAGCTCCTCAGGTGCCGGCCCCGTCCCCTCCCGTCCCATCCCGCGGGGCTGCCCTCTACGAGACCGCTCGGCCCCCGGCTCTGCCCCGGCCCGCCTTGGCAAACCTCTGCTCCTCCGCCGAGCGTGCGCCTGGGCCTCCGGGGGCTCCCCGGGGCGGGGGCCGTACGGCCCGGGGGGAGTCGGTGTGCGCCGGCGGGGTCGGGCGCCGCGGAGCGGAGGGTCTGCACCGAGCGGAGGGTCTGCACCGGCAGCGCGCCCGGGGGCTGAGCCACGCGTCCCGCACCGCGCGTCCTCGGGCGCCGTCGGGCGGGACGGACCGCGGCTCCAGCGCAGCGCTCGGCGCCCCTCCGCCTTCCCCTCCATTGCCTCCCCGTCCTGCCCTCCCACCTGACTCGGAGCCAGGGGCGTTTTGCCGCCCCGACGGCTCCGTGCATCCGCCGGCCACCGCTCCCCTTCTCCGCGCTGACCGGCCCCTGGCGCTGGGCTTTGCCCTCCGGGACGACGCTTGTTTACTCGCCTCGTCCGTTTTAATGCCATCCCCCGGGGGCTCGGAAGTCACTTGCAGGGAGCTCGTCCTCCGTTGGGTAAGCCCAGACGGCGGCCGGCCCCGGGTGGGGGGGTGGGGGGGTGGGGACGGGAGGTGTCGCCAGATGCCGTGAAGGGGCGTCCGCGTCCGCGCCCGCGGGGAGCCGGGTGAGCCGCTCCCGGCCGAGCCGAGCCAAGCCGGCCGCTTCTCCGCCCCGACGGCCGCCGGTGATCCCGCAGCGCACCCAGGCTGCGCTCAGCGACGGCCCCGTCTTACCTCGGTGTGTTGGGCGGTGCGCGGCGGGGCCGTCCCGTCCGGTGCGGGGCGGCGGCGGCGGGCTGGGAAGGTGCGCGGCCCTCCCGCATCCCGGCGGGCTGCGCTGCCCCGGTCTGCTCGTCTGAGCAGTAACGTCCCTCAGCGGCCGTCAGCCGCGGCCTCGCTCCTGCCGTCCCGCTCCCGCCGTCCCGCTCCCGGCTCCTCTCGGTGAAAGGATCGCGAGTGACCCCCGTTTCGCTCATCGGGGGTGAGATCCCGTGCAGGGGAAACCTCTTTTTGCACAGACAAAGGCGCTGAAACCCCGACGTGCGTTTGGCTCGCCCCGCCTACTAAAACGATGCGGGGTTTAGTTACCCGTTTCGTGAGGTGCGCGGAGGTCTTTGGGTCCAGCGCCAGTAACCCCGAGCCGCAACAGCCTCTGGGCTGCGGCCGGCGACTCGTGAGCTGGGCCCGCTGCTCTCCTGCCCCCGCTCCTCACCGCGCCGAAAAAGCCCGGAGTAACCGACCGGCGTGCGGTGCAGACTGCCCATCACTGATAAAGGGCGCCGGTGTCCGCAGCTTTCTGCTCCTCTTTAGCATTCAGTCCCAAGATGTGCTAAAACATTTATTTTTTTCTCGGCGGTGTCACCCCGGAATGCGTAGTTTCTCCTGAAGAGTTTCTCCTTTTCAGTACGCGTGGCTGCGTGCAGTGGCCAAATTATTCCGGTGTTTTGGGGGCTCCGGGAGCAAATCTGTCTGAAGGGAGTTTCGCTCTGGGGAGCGGAGCTGCCAGGCTGCATGGGCGTCTTCAGGGCAAGTCTAATTCGGGTTTGGTGCCAGCCATGCTCACCGTGATGTTTAACTTCCCTGTAGTCCCACAGGATGTCGTAGAGAGCGATGCTTTCTTAAAGGGGGAATTCTCAAAGTTTCAAAGTTCTCTTTTTTCTTTTGTCCTTTTTTTTTTTTTTGTATTGCTGCCTACACTCATTCCGTGTCTCAAAAAAAAAAGCCATCTCCATGACTCGCAAGAAGAAATTCTCTGAAATGTAAATGTAACCAAATTCTACCAAACAGAGATGTTGGTTTTGCTGTCTTGATCTCAGAAAAAACCCATTATGGTTCTCTGGGAACTGCCATTGCCATGCCTTTTTGTATATTTAAAAATACAGATCTATGAACTATGAAAACATTACATAAGACTATTTCTGTAATTCATATATAATAAGCCAGGCATAAAATTATTCTGATCCTTTGGGACATAAACCACTTCAATTTTCTCAGTAGTCAAAGGGTTGTGTTTTGCCTCGTTCTTTCGCTGGTATTTGAAGCCCACCAAATAAATTTATTTTTTTTAGGTTTTCATCAGATTATTTTTCATGTTTTCTGTGAAGCACATGAGTCCACGGCTCATCATAATATTTTCCTAGTAAATATGGTTCACAGATGAAATTATGGGCCTGCTGAGGTCTGTGAGAATTTTGCTGTAGATTTCAGCAGAACCAGATTTCCATCCAGTTCTTTTAAACAAGTTGCTTTGTGCTAAAACTTTCAGTAATAACTTTCTGACTCCGCTTGGGAACTCACAGGGAAGTGCTGTTTATGAACCGACATGTGGAGATCCTTAATTTATAGCAGAAAATGTATAAGTGAAAAAATTACAGCTTAATTGTATGAAATAATAAACCTGAAAGCATTTACACTTCTCTATGAATGGCTGCTAATATTAATCCACAAAATTCCTAATCTGTTTTAGATTATGAGATCCCAGGCTCTAGATAAACCACATATGAGGTGATATGACTGTTAGGGCCCAATTCTGCTCCCGTTTGAAGTCAGCAATAAAATTTCTCTTGGCTTTAGGACTAAGAGCTTACAGATGATGAAAAGTAGGACTCAGCTTAGCAGGGAAATATGGAAAGAATAATTTTGGAAGTATTTTGTTACTTTTAAAAAATAAATAGTAATTCTATCGTATCTCTCCGGATCTGAACAAAATAAGTGGGAATTGACCTAGACATTTTGATTGTAGTTATCAGTTTGTTCAAAGGATTCTCAAGTGGATTCTCAAAAGGATTTCTGGTTATGCCAATGCTTCTGTAACAGCCAGTATAAGTACTACAAATTTTGCAGAAATTTGGAATATAAGATTTTACAGTCTGATTCCTCACAGTCCTACCCAAGCCCCAGAGTTATTACTTTTGCAAAGTTATGGCTGTGACAAGGAAAAAAAACCCATTTACTTCAGGAGAGATTTCTTTTTAGTAAAACTTTGGGTATGGTAATACTGATTTACCTACTTGTACTCATCCGTGTTCTATTTTTTCCAGTAATTAAAACCCCCAAACTGTTAAGGAAACAATTCACGAACAGTAATTCGTAGATGGATGAACCACTCTAGTTCCTAATGTAAGCAAACAGAGGTGTTGTCTTCTCTCATAAACAACTGAATTGCCTTGGGACAAGAGGTGGTGCAGAATGCCCACACTGCGTTTTGGCTGCTTTCCTTCTTGAGGCATACCACTTCATTTGCCTTTGTATTTTGCATTTTTAAAAAAGAATCTTAATTTTTTAAATAAATCTTTAATAAGATACTATTAAAAGGAGGACCTGCTTGAGCTGCTGTGGGGGTCATGAAGTTCACACAGTCTCTTCTGCGGGTCTATGTTTAAACTGTATTTATCTCTAAATGATTGGATTATTTTTACTCTTAGATGTGTGTTTTGGGAGTGACCATAACAAATGGTTTTGCTGAGTTACTAATTTTCATTTGAATCACAGTTTCTTTTATGAGCACGTACTATGGCTTCTGCCTCTAAAGCTGTAAACCAACTTAGTGAAAAATTACTTTTCCTCCCCCAGTTTAGGACTATATTGAAACACATGCTTGCATTTCCCTAGGGTTAAGCGCAGGCTTAATAACGATGCATGAATCTGGGATGCAGATCTTACGATAATAAACATTACCATCAAATTTTCCCCAAATTCCCGTCCCAAAGTACACCTCATTTTCACATGACTAGACCCTTACTGTGTCATCAATTGCACATTTACGAACCCCCCCCCCCCCCCCCC
>VFFE01007687.1:4326049-4349598 GCA_008921705.1 Burhinus oedicnemus | reverse complement strand
AAGCAATGTGGAGGTCATCAGTTTTAGAAATAAAAGTAGTTTATATGTGTGTTGTATGCGTGTTGGTGAAACTTCAACTCAGTTATGGGACACTAAACAAACACCTGAAGTTTCCTGGCACTTCTTATAAACTAGCAATTTATTTTCAATTGCATGCAATGACTTTTTTTTTTTCTTTTTTTTTTCTTTTAAGGCTCTGGCACCATGTTGAGTAAATAAAGTGCATATTAAAATACTGTCTAAATACAGCATGGGTATACAGTCACTGGAGAAATAGGAATAGTTTTGGAAGGAGTCATTCTGGTCTCTTGAGGAAATAAGCAGTGGTTTATAACTCTTTTTTAAAAATTATTTTAAAGACAAAATTAAATTTAAAAGGAAATGTTTAAATAACATTCAGGTTGTAACAGGAATGGGGAAAAACCAGCGAATGTGAAGTCCAAGCTGACACTTGAAATTATTCTGCATTAGTCTTCAATTAGAATTCCCGACTTTTTTTGATGTTCTACGTCAGAGCCTTAAGGTTATTAAAATTGCATGTTCTGTACCATATTTCATTTAGATATTAAAAGCAGCCCTTCCAAGTTGTCTGTTGGAGTCGGCAATGGTGTCATTCTTATATCCCTCGCTTGAAGCCTGAGGCTTCTGCCAAATGTAAGACATACTAGTACATAAACATAAATGAATAAAACGAATGCATATATTTCTCATATGTATTATAAACGCTAGGTGCTCTAACAATCTCTAGACAAACACTTAAAATATTAGATCCACAAGCAAATCCCTGGATGCAATGGAAACCCCCTATGATACTTTTCCACTCCAGTAATTCCTTTCCAGGTCCATTCAGTGAAAAACGGTTTTTGAACAGCATAGCATAACATTTGTTTTCTCCGTGTGACTGGAAAGACCTAGTAACTGAGAAATTAACAGTTATCTTTTACAGCAAATGGTACTTACCCAGAGCCTTTTCGGAGTCTCTAGGTGGCCCTTACAGCGTTGGCATTTGGCTGCTTTCCTGCCTAGTTGTGTGGTCTCAGGCAGAGCGGATAAAGCTGTCCAGAACGGTGCCCTTGGTTTCACATGTGTTTCTTGGGTAGTAACACAAGCAGAACTCTCAAACGCTAATTTGTTCCTTACTGATAAAACGAGTCCAATAAGGGATACAACTGCAGCACTCCAAGCAGGTAGAAGACAGCAACGTCCTCAGGTTTTTTTCAGAGTTCTTCCCCTTTTTAATGCATGGGCCTCTTGGCAGTTCTGCTGCTTTATGGGGTTTTTGCAAGCAGTTGCTCATTTCTGGTGGTTTCTTCCAAGCTCCCCATGGGAAGGGTCCCCTGAGAGCCTCATTCCCTCATCTGCCTCTCTTGCTGCCACATCCCTTGCTTTCCAGAACAACATGGAGATCACGGTACTTCTGGAAGGGGGGAAAGTGTGACAGCTGATGAGTTTCTTCCCGGCTGGTTGGTGACTTGAGCCGACTGAGCAGCCAAAGGAGCTCAGAGCTTTGGGAAGCAGCAGAAATGGTGGAATAAGGGAGGCGAGAAAGGGTGTTCCCACGCTAGAAATTAGGTTTGGAGCAGGGCTGCCGTTTTGAAGAACCTGATAGTTTCCACTTACTGCACTTCTTGAAATGTTTTTTTTGTGTGTGTGTGTGTGCACAAACTACACAAACTATGTTCTTTTCTGCTACTGATACCTCATGATACTTAATGTCATATGTGAAACTCCGCTGTCCTCATATGTCCTTTCAATATCGCATTGTATATAATGAATAAAATTCAGAGATCTGAAAAAATCTTCCCATTGTGACTGCATCTGTGTAACTTCTGCCAAGGATTCAGAGTGATGCATGAGAAGGTGTAATTTGAAATTACAGATGCATCTCTTTTAACCTATATCTAAATATTCTTTTATGTTAGTTGCCGATCTTGTTGCACATCTCTTACCTTAAGACTCATTACAGTCAGACGCATTGGACCAATTCAGAGGGGCAATGTGACAGAGCTTGGGATGCTGTAATTCAGACCACAGGTGGATGTAGTGTGGACATTATATTCTGCATGTATGTTATGCAAGAAGCTGTAAAAAGCTTCTGAGTCTGACTAAGGAACACATAGCTACACTGGATCTCCTGAGTCAAAGAGTTTAGTCCTCTGGTATTGCAGCTAGCTATGTCGCATAAATCCTTGTGTAGCATGAAATCTGTTCTTCTACCGGTGTAGGTCAGCAGCAACATTGCTAGTGTCAGTGAGCTATAAGAAGGGAATGAGAACTCTTAACTAGTGTAATATGCATGGAGAAAAGAGCTGGAAAAAGTTGCATGCTACACAAAATGAAATTCTGTTTGGAGTCACTTTAGCATCTGACTTTCAATCACTGTACATTGAAGCTTTTATCACTTGGTAATTTGGAAGCAGCTTTCCAGCTGCTAAAGGCGAAATGCTTGTCTTTTATAACTGCACACGCACACACACGCGCGTATGTCTTTTATGAAACTGCAAATGTATTGTATACCTGACTTCTGTTGATACCTGAAATCCACAACTGTGCTTTATTCCCTCAACTTCCTCCATATAGGATGGTCCGCACACTGTATGCCATCGGCGCTGTGTGTCTTCTGATGGGATTTCTGCTACCAGCAGCAGAAGGAAGAAAGAGGAATCGTGGATCTCAAGGTGCTATCCCTCCTCCCGACAAAGATCAGCCCAATGATTCAGAGCAAATCCAGACACAGCAGCAGTCGGGCTCTAGGCATCGAGAACGAGGAAAAGGCACCTCGATGCCTGCTGAAGAGGTGCTGGAGTCTAGTCAGGAGGCACTGCACATCACTGAGCGCAAATATCTAAAGCGGGATTGGTGTAAAACTCAACCCCTCAAACAAACTATCCACGAAGAAGGCTGCAACAGTCGTACCATCATCAACAGGTTCTGCTATGGCCAGTGCAATTCCTTCTACATCCCCAGGCATGTCCGTAAAGAGGAAGGCTCCTTCCAATCTTGTTCCTTCTGCAAGCCCAAGAAATTCACCACCATGACTGTTACACTCAATTGCCCTGAGCTTCAGCCCCCAAGAAAGAAGAAAAGAATCACTCGAGTTAAGGAATGCCGGTGTATATCTATTGACTTGGACTAAACTGAGAAAAATATGGTACCGATTGCACTCTGACTGTACGCAATCCTTGCCAGTGTGAGAGTGAGTGGCATGAACTAGCGTACCTTCGGGGCTGGACAAAATTGTGAATTACCCAAAACAAGAAAAAAACCCCCAAAAACAAAGAAAAAAAATTGATGTAAGGGAAGGGCACGCATGTGTATGTTTGTGTGTAAGAGAGAAAATGGATGTGGACGAGCAAATATATAAGTGTTCACTGCGACGAAAAAGTTTAACAGGGGTATGGAATATTAAAAAAATCTATTTACCCGCAGTCATGAATTAGGTTTCCTAGTGTATATTCACATTTTTGCTGCTTGCTGGGAAAGTGGTGCTGTGGCTTTTGCTAATGTTCACCTGCTGTGCTATTTGCTTTTACTGTATTAAGAGAAACATCAAAGCGAGAGGACAGTATATTTGAAAGCATGAATCTATTGTTAAATACGAAGTAGGCAGAAAGCAGTTTAAAGCGTAGCAAAACCATCACTGAAAATAGCAGCTGTATCAAGAGTTTGTACCATGCCTCTTCAAAAAAATAACTGTAATCCAAGAGCCATGTCTGGAGAACAATGGGGGGACGCGGGCGTGTTGAAAAGTCACTATAGGTGGATGGAAAACAGAGCTGCAGCAAGTTAGAAAGCAAAAGGCCAAAGTAAGTAGACAGGGGGAGTACAAAAGGGAGTAGAAAAAGAAAACATACATAAATAGGAAGACACAGAGGAAGAGATATTGTCTTCTGTTTACGTTTTGCTTTAATTTATATATCTAGTCATATATTACATAAATTAAAGAGAAATTATATACGAGGCTATAAATATACTTCTGAATTCTAATGGCTCTCTAACTCAATCAAAACCCATTCTTATGCCACTAGATGCATTCGATGTCTTGTATTTCTGATATCAGTTATTCCTCATATCTACATATATATGTATATGCAGTATCTTTTAATCCTTGGTATCTATACGTACATACAATGAGTATGCATACTCCACTGTGCGTATCCGAACTCTCTCCTTCTCTTTTTCACACACATACATAAAAAACATACATAACCACAGCACAAAAATCTTGCTAACCAAGATCAAGTACAGAATGGCAGTAATTTAGTACATAAAGAGCAAAGCAAAAATTAAAACAAGCATCATGTGACTGCAAATGCAATAACCACACAAGAGACAAAAGACACGACATTCATGACTAGTAAACATTGCATTGTTATTGTTATTTTAGCTTTGCCACAGGCATGCAGTTTGTTGAAAAAGAGATGCAGAACTTTGCCAGCAATAATCCTCTTTTTATATCTTTTACCACAGACTTGCATTTAAACTGGATTTGGACTAAGTAAAGAGAATTTCCTGAAAATTAAGGGCTAACTGCCCCTCTCATTTGGGAGGAAAAGACATAAAAGGGGACACATTACTTCCAACAGCTTGATGAATCTCACCTGTGAGGTTATCCTGCCTTTTCTTTCCTTCAGGATTAGGAGCTTAAACTTGATCAGGGCTGTAGGTTTTGGCAAGAGCACAGAAGGTCCTGCAAAAGAAGTTGGTTTAGCGAGGTGGACCCTGGGCCGTCGGACCCGAGAGGCAGCCCATCCATGCGTGTTGCCCTTGCTTTCCTGGGTGCTCCGTGGGAAGGCTGGGGGTTGTCTCCTGGCTGGCTGCATCTCATACCACATGGTGTGCAGTCTGCTCATGCTGTCCTGGGTGCTGGCTTTGCAAGGGCACTCTCCAGCCGGGTGGTGAAGAGCTCAGAAGGTGCTGCACACCTTCCTGCCTATGCCGGTGCCTGCAGGGCCCCGACAGCCCGTCCTGTCCGGTGGGGTACCAAAGGAAAGGTGTGTTCCTATGCCAGCATCAGTACCGAGCCCGAAAGCAACCTGGCCATCGCTGATGTGAGTGGAGTGGGAGTTAGGTCCATGCTAATTGTACCATGGGGCTTGGACAGTCCAGGGCTCAGTTTTCCCCATCAGCAGCAACGCTCTCTAGTCCCCACTCTCGGCATAACTGTTCCCTCTCACAGCAGATGCCTCTCTCAGCCAGAAGGTGGATTATCTTGACAACATTTCTGTCCACTGAACGCTGAGGAAGACAATTCTGCTCTTACTAATGTGTCCGAAGGGAAAAATGTCACAGATGCATCCGGGTGCAGTCATTGTATTAGGTACCCCAGCTGTTACACAATGCATCACACAGTTATTGGTGACATCCTGCATCTCTGCAATTAATATATTTTTACGGTAAAATGCACTGCTGTGAGGTCTGCATTTGTAAGATTAAGAGATTGCAACTCATGGACTGATATTATTAAAATGCATTTCATCTGGTGTACTCTCACTCAGCAGGTTTGACGCATTTCTTCATGGATTTTAAAATCCAGTTTTAAAATCTGGAATTACAGGAGGTAGATTTCCACTGTGTGGAATGTGAATAGTTAAACAGAAAGATATGGATATTTAATGTTATTATTAATACAAATCCTCTTTCACTGATAATAGGCAGGGGTTGTTTTCCTATAAATTACTTTTTTGAGTTGATTTGCAGGGGAAAGGGCCAATCTCAGTCGTTGCTGAAAGTTTTGTAGTAGCTAGGGTTTCTCTTCAAGAAATGGACACACCGTAGGAATGAAGTTTTTTTCTTCATGTGAAGTTGACAGCAAAACTCATTGTCTTTCACAGTGATGGGATCTCATCCTTGGCTGCTATGTCCCTAAACCCTTAGCCATTAAGCAAAGCTTCAGTCATTACTGGCTCCTTTATTTAAGATTAGGCTAGCATTCTGAAGGAAAATTGATAAAAGTTTTACAAATCTTTATGTTCCAAAACAGCCTGTGCATAGATCATGACGGAACTCCCCTTGAGGCAGATCCACCCCCCCATATGTAAATTTTATATGAAGAACTTTTATGAATTGCTAGTTATTGCCTGAGAGTAAGAAAGTTCTGCTAACTTACAATTATACGAGATATTTAATATCAACCACAATATGTATTTAAATGTCTGCTTTATTCTAAAAACAATGGACTATATAACCTAAGGCTGCAGTATTTTCATGCTCGGTCTCACAAAGCAAAACTTGGTTTAAAATGAAGTTTTAATTATTTTGTAACTGAATAGAATTGGAGTTTTTTCTTCCCAGCATTTTGTACGTCATTTTAACTACTAGTAACAAATAAATAAAATATCTTCTCCAGCCCATGTCTATTGTTGTTTGTTGTTTTTTTATTTTTTTTATTTCTTCCTTAAGTTTCCAGCTCTTTCTGGATCTGTTGTACTTTACTCTGACTTCTGTGGTTTCTTCTAATTATAAAAGGGCTTCCATTATGACAATGAGACACAGAGACGAGCAATGGCACCATCATTCAACACAGCTACTTCAATAGTTTTTAAATGAGATCTGTCACTTCCCCCTCACCCTTCCACAATTTATAGAATGAAAAATCTCAATCTTTACTCACACTTTTCCCCTTGTAAACCCTATAGTGACGGTTTAAAATATAAATGAGCCTTGAATTCTTGTAGAGTTAAAGTTGGAGTTGGTGTGCCTGCCTTACACCTTATCTCAGTTTTACGTCTAGTGAGCAGTTTACTCCCACTTTTAGGAAAAAAGAGTAAGGAACACCTTTACCATACAGCACGCTACAGGCTGTAAATAGGGACAGAGAAGATGAAAAGATAAATATAAAAGAAAACAGGAAGATTTGTCGTTTCCTTTTACCTTCGCTGTCCCTGCTGGCAGCACTTGAGCAAGGCCAATGTTGAGGAAGGACTGCAACCACAGAGAACGGCTTTCTTCCAGCTTCCCACCCCACTGGTGGGACATGGGCAGTAGCAGTATAAATTTTACCTTTCCAACCTGCCACCCTGTCAGATGTGTGAGGGACTCACTCAATCATTGCAGACCCCTGTGCAATGCTGCTGTCTGCAGTAGTGGTGGCATCGCCTGCCCCTGTGGAGAAAGCGGCTCTGCCTGGGGTCACCAGCTCGCTGAACCGGCCTGAGAACGATCTCTGATATCACATCAGCTTCTGAGCAGTAATATAGGCCTGTTTCAGATGTACGCCTTTTAGCTCAAAGGACTGACAGTGACATAGTCAGATATACAATCTTAAGAGTGAACAGCATGTAGTGTTTTTCTGTAGCGCACACAGATAACCAGAGAAAAGGGTCAGATGTCCTGTTTCCAGCTCTGGAAAGCTGGGTGCTGGTAAGATTCGGTGTGGTTTTCCTTCATGCAAAGCCCTTGTGAAATAATGGAGCTGAGCCGTCTAGTAGTACTGGTTGTCTGGGGTTTTTAAAGACTTTTTGGTTTAGTCTTCCTTCTCGCCTTTTTTTTTCTTTTTTTTTTCCTGGTGCTTCTAAAACTTACTGAAAGCCTAATAACATTAAAATTATTATTTCTAAAAGGCAATTGACTTTATCTGGTGTGAGATATAGGCACAGTTGGACAGAATAAGTTTCCTTGAAAAGATGTGCATATATATCTTTATTTGAAGATCTCAGACAGAGGGAAAAACTTCCTGGACTTACCTTTCCATTAAGTCTACTTGTAGTACTATGGTCTTACTATTTATATGCTAACAAGATCAGACATGCATTGTAATTTACATACCCCCTACATACCAGCTTTGAATTGAAGGTACGTCTACCATGAAGTCCCGTGTGCTTTATAGATAGTTACATTGACCAAAAGAAGATATGAGAGAGAGAATTCACACACCTTAATCAGTTTTCAGGGACACAGATAAAAATAAGACAATTACTTTCTCTCTCCCCAGTGGGGTAGGCGAGATTTCTGCTTGGGATTTCTGTGTGCGCTCTGTCATCCATGAGCTGCGCAGTTGTTCCGCACACACATTACAGCACCGAGGCACCAAGAGCATGTGGGATTTGCTGAGCATGTGTAAGACATCTGAGCAACACATGCGCACAGTGGGTATGGTGCGTCCTGGATGGGTCAGTGGAACAGACAGCAGCGTGGCCCCGCTCCAGCTGCCTGTCAGCGGTGGTGCCTGGCTGGGAAGAGGGACATTGCATTTGCAAAAATGATGCAGTAATTTAACCTTGTAATTTACCTTCTCCTGAACGAAAAAACCAAAGAGCACTGGAGAACTGTACCCTTGGGGACTAACGTCTCTTTGTGCTGTCCAGTGCACAGGAGCGAACCAAGAGTTGTTAGTTCCAAAAGATTTCCTAAAGGAGAAGCACCAAGTCACTGATAGAAGACTGAGAGGAGAACGCTGGTTTGCTTAACCCAGTGTTCCCCTTACAGACTCTTCCTTTGCTTTTTAAAAAACATACATCTTATTCCCTCCAAATAACTCAAACCTGCCTTAGAAACCACTTCATTAATTACTGAAATACAGCAGTCAATATCGGCAGAAGAAGGTCCAAAATTTTTTCTCAGTCATTCTGCCAGACATACCTGGACGGTTGTACTAACCAAAGACTTCTGAAGGAGAGAGCTGCATCATTTAAAATTTAAGGGAATGAAAAAAATAATGTGCATTTGGATTTAGTCAAAATCTGGAGATATCACTACTATATATTTTTACTAACCATCAGATCTTAGCCTTAAAGTATCAAGAGATTAACCATAGTAAGATTCAGATACCTTGCATTACTTTTTTTTTTTTTTTGATCAGCTACACAGGTATCGTAAAGAATCCCAGTAGTGCAGATTTTTGATGCTACCTTGTAATGCAGGTTCATAAAAACATCTGAAGCCTGTCTGCACTGCCTGCCTGGGAATGTAGCTGATGACTTTAAGGTGCCCTTTGACAATGTGTGGCTTCTGGCTGCCTGAATTCCTCCCCTAGCTTTTATGGGCCTGGGGGGAGGAGTACAGAAATTTTAACTGTCACTTGCTCCCTTTCCTATTATTTTCTAAAAATATTGAAAATAAAATTCATAATCTACCTCTTTTAAATTATCAAGGAGCAAGATATGAAGGTCAAATTATATACTGACATAAAAGAAGAGTGTTTGGGATCACATTAAAAAAAAATAAACTTCTAAGTTGCGATAAGCAATAATTCTTCCTTGCTGTGATACAGATGTAAGTCACATAACTTGGGGGTGAATCAAACGGAGAAGTTATACTGACTCCCAATGAAACTTCTGCAAATAAAATTTGAAATCACCATGTTTGCATTTCTTTGTTAAAGAATGTCTTATGGACACAGCCATATTCCAATTCATATTACAAGAGATCAAAAGAACAAAGGTTAAAATAATATCTCCATCTCTCTCTAGAATAATTGAGAGCTCTGTCTTATCCTTCTGTCTGGTAATATCAATATGGATTCCAGCAAGGAAGCAATTGGAAAGAATTAATGTGTCAGTTACAGCTCATCTGGGACACCAACACTCAAATTCATTAATCGTAATTTTATAGTTATTGCATGGCATCAGTACAGAGCACTGTTAAGTTTGTTTGATTTATTTAATGATGAATTTGAAGACCTTAATATTGTTTTTCCTTTAAGTTAAACTTTACTGAATTTCTATGTTTTGTAATTTGTTGAGATATAAAGGCACAGTCTTTATTGTATTTGAGACATATTCTCAATCTTTGTATTAGTGTATTCTTCCATTCAGAGAATTAAAAAATCATGTTATATAGATATACCATACGTATATTTATCTAAACAAAGATATCAAAAGCTTAGGAATGCATTAGATAGATACATTTAAAAATCTGAAAAACATACATTTGATAAGTTTCTGGATAAAAGTATGGGCCAGTGTGCCAAGCTTTTTAACAACATACTTTATAAGTGATTAGTATAGAATAAAGTCAACGATGACAATAATTACAACAGTAGACATGAAGAATTTGTTTCAAGGAGCAGGATAGGGTTGTGTGTACTCAGTAAAGTTTCTTTCTAGACAATTACGCTTAATCGCAAAGATGAAGGCTAGCTGAACCTCTCTCCTTAGGATCTGAAGGACCTTGAACTTTCCTTAGGAAAAAGATGTTCATGAGGAACATATATTTCCATTTTTATTGTTAATTTGTTTCAATTCCAAATGAATGACGAGGATAGATTTTGGGCATTAAGTTAGATCTAGCAAATAAAAAGGAGAAAGAAAACTATGTGTACAATGGAAAGAACTTACCGAATGGATCTAAATCCTATGGTAGGTAATTTGATCTAATTTTTGCAGAAAGGCAAATGCCAGATGTTTGCTCCACTTTGATCTTAATAACACTTTAGGCTGCAGACAATAAGATTGGTTTAAAATTTATTGTCTCTTTGATTTCTCCATTCTAATGCTTTTTAAATTCTTTACACAAGACAGATCTATATATAGGCAACTGGGGTGGCATCAGAAGCGTTGTATACTTAAGACATTCTTGAAAACCTCAGTGTGGAACAGTGTTTGCTGTTTTATGCATCAAAACAAAGCCAGATTTTATACAAGCAAGATTCAATTTTCTTTTTATTATAATGTCTCTTTTTATTTTGCATATGAAGTTGACTGTCGCATCTGTGGCACAGCTCTTTATATGCTTTTATCTTTCAATAACCTTATTAAAAGTCGAGACAATATATTAAATCAACATTAAGCAGCAGGAGTTGAAAGAAAAGTTAATCCATTCCCTTGCATTGGGAGTGTAATCTATGTAGGTCTTTAATTTCACCGTTAAGTTGCTTTTAGGATTCTTTTTGTACAGAATATGCTTTAAAATGAGAGCTGCCTGTGAATGGACACCAGTGAAAGCCTCTAGAAACCATAATATCCAAAAGGCATCCAACTTACCCTCAGTTTGGATCTTCATGTTCAAGAAGGCTATTGCTCTCTGAATGTGAGTTGAACTCAGCTTACGGCTGTTTATTAACTGGCCCCAGGTTTCTAGCAGAGTATCTCATATATTCACTATTACTGAGAAACAATGAAAAGCAAGTGAGACTGAGAACAAACGGTAGAGCAAGAACAATGATTAAAAAGAAACAAATAGAAAAAAATCTTGGTATGCAGCCTGAATGTCTTATCATAATTCTCTGGCATAGTTCAGAGCCATCTGTCCCTTAGATCCATGCATGATGTCTCTAAACAATTGTTTTCACTCTGCTCAGCCCAGTAGTCTGAAAGTTCAAAAAGTCAGACTCAGTTTTCCTCTGAAGGCGATTCTGAACTTTGCCTGCTGATGAAACTGCCATCGCTCAGCCGGCTGAGAGAACAGCTACCCCTGGCAGGTTTTTGTAAACTGGCAGTGTCGATGGGCTATCGGAAGTCGGCAGTTTCCCTTCGCCTTTACCACCAAGTTTAGTTCTTGCAGCAATGTCTTTCATAAACCAAAAGAAAAATTCCTTCCTTCAGAACCAAATATTTTAGTTCATTACCAAGAACAAAACATTATACACAGATACATGGTAATAAATATTCTTCTCTTCCTAGCACGTTACCGTGACAAGTGAGAAGACTTCCCGTTACTTCACCCCAAGAGAGAAGCTGGGTAAAGCAAAAATCTCTGCCAGTGAGAATTGCCTTAGGTTCAAATGCATCTTCACATCTTGTCTTCCTTATCTTTGCTACATCTCCAGAGCTAAAATATCTTTAATGTAGTCTACTATCTTTATTTATCACAATTCCATTGAAATACCATTTGCATAATTCCAAGGCATGTTTTGTCCATCTTCTCTTAGATATAAAGTACCACCTGCACCATTAGAGAAGGGGCCATTTGGAAAGACTGGACAACTAAGTCACCAAACATAGAGAGGTTTAAATGGCATTTGATTTCAATTAAGAGGAGTGCAGAAGCACTGGTTTCCTAAAAAGGCATGATGTTATGAGACTCAAAAAAACTTTTGCAACACTAGCCTTTGTGCATCATAGTTGAAAGGTGTGCAAGTGCTACCCAATGAAATTTAATGGAAGCCACACAAGGAAGGGTTTTAGCTTCGACATTTATCTTTACCGACACATGGAACCACCTTGATCTGTTTTACTGTTGGTGAAAAAAGAAGGTAGTGTCTATTTCACAGGAGAGGATAGGAAGTAAGAGTCAGTGTGATGGATGGTGGAAAGAAACAGAGGGCGAGAGGGAAGAAATATGAGCGTCAGGTACTGATCTCAAAGATGAGGTCTAGTCTGCTGTCAGAATGGGTATAAATAGCTTATTAATAACAGGAGAGATGTATTGGCATTAGTGTGAAAGGAGGAGTGTGTTCAGTTTGTATTGTGTTGTCAGAAATAAGCCATCTGGGGAGAGTACGGTTTAGATTTGTTAGATATGAATAGACTACGCAAGTACAAATCAAGCGCAGATCAATTCCTGTGAAAATACTCACTCACCTCAAGGCATTTATCCAGCAGATGACACTGGAGTAACCTCTGCCATCTCTATCAAATCTGTCACATTCACTTACTGGGGGCATAGCTGCACTTCAGTGTGGCATAGAGATCCCAGATAAGTTTTAACCTCACAAACATGGTTAGCAGCAATAATTTAATTGCAAAAGCTTGAAGTTTATTCTTTAATTAGCATCATTCAATGGGTGAGATAAACCCTGCTTTCTGTCCCAGCATAGGGAAAAACAAGGGTTATCAGGGAAATTTTCCTTTAATCTTCTATGACGGTTACATCACATCATTGCTGAGTGCACCAACATTTACGAATGACATCCTGTTCTCTTCGCACTTAACCTGCCTGTCCCAACAGCAGCTCAGCTTCCATCTGAGGCTGACACATTGGGAAAAGAAAGACCAAAATCACTCGGTGAGGTGACTGAGGAGGGGGTTTATGCCGAGGGGAACCCCTGCAAAGTGGGCTTTGGTGCTATTTCCATCTTGGCGAGGGAATGAATTCGGGGAGGAATGCAATATCAGAAATACATCTGCAGGGCATCCTCAACACAAGTTCAACAGCTTGCTGCTGAAATCTCTCACTGTCAGTGCCAGTACAACCAACATCTCCTGGGAAGCAATCTGGTTTATTGCTTCATGCCCAGATTTTTTGTGATATTTAGGAAACGCTTCATTCAGTGTTACAGGTCTTGCTTGATTTAGGCACCTAAGTCACATCTCCAGGGACTTGCAATAAAGTAAGTTGTTATTTGATCTATTCCTTCTTTTCCAAATAAAATTAGTATCGGGCAATATGTTTTGGTTCTGGGTTTTTCAGACTTCTGAGCTTTGTATTAATTCAATTTGCTGCTGAAAAAGATACTGCCTGATAGCTGTGGAAATAGATTCTCCAATCTGTGGATTGTGCCTTTAAGAATAAACAAAGCATAAGAGTCTATTCAAGTGCAATGTTACAAAGGAGCTACACACTGTTGCCTTTCCTCAGGCCTCATTGTAGGTACAATGATGTGAAGTATACATACAGTTTTCACCCAGGTCAAAACAGCTCAGAAGCTGAGGCAGCAGCTCTGATTTTTCCAGCTTCAGCCTTAGTCTGTTTGGCTTTGCATAAAAACCTAATCTTACAGCACAGCCTTGGACAGGACTTGTCTTACGCAGACAGCACAAGCTGCCAAAGCTTATATGTAGGGCTGTGACTGGGGAAGGACTTCCATAATGTAAGGCCTGGAATGCTTATTACCCTCTGAGTTGAAAACGGATGTTACTCCCTGAGGCACAGGTCAGCATGTCCGTCATGCATAGACGAGACCGTCTGCTCCTCTCGGTTGGAGAGGGATGTTATTTTCTTAAGGAGCAGGATGTTATTCCTAGAGGTCTGCCCCTTGGTAAGGTCAAGAGTAATATTTTATGGTTAATGTTTATGATTAATTTTGGCTGTGGCCTTTCCTTTCAGAATTTGTATAGTGTCAGTTCAACTTGGTAAGGGGGAGGCTTGACAAGGTTAAGGCGTGAACCGTATACTCACTTTTCCTTCCAAAGTAAATACTACAACAACAATGCACATGGGAACCAAGCAGCACATTCCTAAATCAAACCAGAGGATTCACACAGGGAACTAAAACAGTAGGGTCCAAGAGGGTGGGTTTTGCCTTTTTTTTTTTTTTTTCAGTCCAAAGGATACATTTTCAGAAGGATGCCTTGGGAATTAGCTCAGCACAATCCCAGGAGCAAAAAGGGCAGTTTGGCATCAGATTTCTTGTGCTCACATTACTTAAAAATTAATATTGCCATTGCCCCTTTTCTCTAAAAAATGTCTGCTAAGTAAGGTGAATGATTCTCAGCTGTTCAATGCTGCTTAAACGAAAGGATGCGCTGACATCACAGTGTGATGCAAGTTCATACTGAATCTTGCTTTTGGAAAATACCCAGGTTTTCTGCCTGGCTTGGAATAGGATCTTTAGATTCATATGCAAGTTGGGGTTTTTTTTAAGAATCTTAACTCTTTTTTCAGCTTCTGGAAACTCTGATTTTCTTTCACGTTTTTTATTAATGTAATAGTTTCACAATAGGCTTGCAGATGGATTTGGTTTGATATTTTAGAAGACACTTAAGACCAGAAGAGATGGGAAGCTTCTTTTAAAGTCTCAAGGTGTACTTTTTGTTGTCAGGACATGGGATATGGTCCCATAACTTGCTTTCTGTGGCAGTATCACCAAGCAGAGAGCAATGAGTAGAAAGAAGTATTCTTGTGATATTGTGAAAACTTCCAGAAATATGCTATTGTATGTAAGCAATAAAGATAACAACGTCAGAAGTGTGTGCATGAAGCAGTCTCAGAAACCCATCTTGGATCTGCATCATCATTTTGGAGGTTTGGAATGCATCATCCAAGGGCTGCAGGGGCAAGACCATTATATGAGGTTCTGATGATGACTTTAAATCAGGAAAAAAGAAAGGGCAAAATTCACATGGTGAAACACCTTCTCTCTCTCTCTCTCTCTCTCTCTTTTAACTCTTGTCTGTTTTTCATCCTCTGAGAACTAATTCCTGTAGTCGGAGAATACATCTCACACTGTGCTTTCCTTTAAAATTCTGAGATCTTCAAAAATCTTTCAAATCTTTAAAATCACTGAACTTCAGACTCTACGGGGAGCAATGTTTTGGGAATGCATATACCTCAAACATCTGAAAGCATTTTGTGATCTATAATTAAAACCCTATTATCCCACATAATGAATGCACAGCCTCCTCAGAACATTTGCATCATATCATTGCATCTCTCAAAGACAGGGTCGTTATGACTGCTTTGAATCACATCTAAAACTAGCACTGTCAGTCTTCATCAGTACTTCAATGGAAACCAAAGATGCTCAAAGTAAAAAAAAAACCAATGGGCACAGCAAACCTCTCTGTTTCATAACCAGTCAACAGTGTGAAATACTGCTCTAGATGCTGCAAGTGAGATTGGCAAAGAGCACTTTCAAACATCATCGTGTTGCCATTTTTTTAGATTAATCGGAGAAGCAAAAGATAAAAAATATAGACATCAAAATTTAAAAATGTTTCCCTTAACTCACACACATGGTCCTTTGAGCTCACTGTATATGGCCATTTGTGGGTCAAGCTCTTCATAACAAGTTAATTTCAAATTTTACTGCTCAGCTAATTATGTAATTGTAGAATTCTCAGTGGTTGATTGGCACTATTTTGATGAGTTATGAATCATGTGGTAGGTTTTTGTGCCTGACTCTGTGGCTAATAGAGTCTGAAATAAAAATTTGCAAGTATTAGTACAAATACTTACAAGTATGACCAATAATCTGGCTGAGAAATTTGGAGATCAATTAATGGAGCCATTTCAAATGGCTTAATCATTGCAGTCCTGGAATTTACAGTTTAAATAAATTTCATTATTAGCAATGAACAAATGTTGGAGCTGGATAAAGGCACATGAAACTAGTAATGGTTTCTTAAACAGGGAGGGAGAAAGAGGAAGGCAGAAAAATTTACAAAGAGGAAACAATGCAAAAGAAAAAAAAAAGAAAGAAGTATTATAACACACTGCGATTGAAAAAATTATTCCTCACTCACCCCTCACATTCTTTTTAAGAAGCTGCAGAGGGTTTTCATGAAGGCCCAGCATGCCTAAACAAGTTTCACTCAGAAAGAATAAGTTGTAAAAGTTAAATCACCACTCATTTCTTTTGCGCCTGTCTTCAGCTGTGATCTGTGGAGTTTTAGTTTCTCTTGTCAGGGGTAGATAAAAGAGTACTGTAAGACCAAACTTGAAAAATCCTAACTTTTCTTAAGTGTGTGTGAATTACATATACAGGAACAGTATTGCAGCAGTAGCTGATATAATAGGTAGCCTGTGTGGAAACCAGAAACTTGTGAAGCCCGTACAGCTATTCATCCACCGTTATACAGAAAAGACTTGGCACTTTTATAGAATCATAGAATCACCTAGGTTGGAAGGGACCTTAAAGATCATTGAGTCCAACCATCAACCTAACATTGCCAAGTCCACCACTAAACCATGTCCCTCAGCACCATATCTACCCGGCTTTTAAATACTCCAGGGATGGTGATTCCACCACTTCCCTGGGCAGCCTGTCCAATGTTTGGTAACACTTTCTGTGAAGACATTTTTCCTAATATCCATCCTAAACCTAACCTGGCGCAACTTGAGGCCATTTCCTCTTGTCCTATTGCTTGTTACTTTAGAGAAGAGATCGACGCCCACCTCGCTACAGCCTCCTCTCAGGTAGCTGTAGAGAGTGATAAGGTCTCCCCTCAGCCTCCTTTTCTCCAGGCTAAACAACCCCAGTTCCCTCAGCTGCTGCTCATAAGACCTGTGCTCTAGGCCCTTCACCAGCTTCGTTGCCCTTCTCTGGACACACTCCAGAATCTCAATGTCTTTCTTGTAGTGAGGGGCCCAAAACTGAACACAGTATTCAATGAATGTGTCAAAGATTGTTTGTAAGATGCAAAAAACCTAGAGCAAATAGATACAATGAAATGCAACAATTATGTAGAAAGCAAAACTCAGACTTGCAAACTGTTTTGAACATTTTATTTCATCCTTCCCAAAAACACTGCACAGAGTGAAAGGTAGAGATCCTATTTGTCTGGCTTTGTGGCTTGTACTTTTTTTGCATCTGGAATCCCTTGGTTTGTTGACTCATGGTAGTGGCACTCTCAAGCCCAAAGTCTGCTTTGTTTGACCTAGTGTATTCATCAATATTTGCATTGTTAATTTCATTATTTTGCAACGTGCCTTGGGATGTGTCTCGTGAAAGAAGGTACACATAGAAAACCCCACTCTGCTTTCATTAAAGTTTTCTGACAAGCACATCTCAAATGCTACTGTCATCAGTTCATTTGCTTTTAAATTATTTCAATAACTACAGTATTCCAGCTTTTAATATTGATTTTGTGCTAACTATCCTTTCCTGAACTAATGGATGTATGAAAATTTCATTATATATTACTGAAATATGGATATTAGATCTATGACTGGATCAATTTATTTTGCCAATATATAAATACCATCGCTTGTATTAGAGATGTGTGTGTATATATATTTTAAAAATAATATACATATGTATATATATATGCATCCGCATATTTATAAATAAAATGACTTAGGAATTGTCTGCTTTTATCTCTACCTTTAACCCATGGATAAATAGCTGTAATATTTACAGATATGAAACAATGCATCTCTGGAATTATTTAATTGCATGAGTCTAATTAGAAGCAATTTGTATTATAGTACTTAACAGCAGTCTATCATAAATTCATTCTGTATTTATGAAATTACATTTTTCCATAAGCCTAGAGCTGAAATACACTAACAATTAAATAATGAGAATTCTAAGGTTTATGTCTGATGAGAGCTTTTTATGTTCAGAACAGTAGATTTTATTTTAGAACTTCAGGATTGATCTCCGTATTTTGGATTTCTATTCAACTTTGGTGTTATTATGTAGGTATATTCTTGGAAATAAATTGACTTTATCTGATATATCTGCTTCCCTGCATGTGGTATTTCTCCCTCAGCATAACTGGCACAGCAGTATGGCAAATACTGCTCTTTGGCTAGATCTTGTGAGTTGCTGAAAAAATCCTGCATTCCAAGAAGCATAAAGACAGTTCAAGAACTTCAGGACTGCAACGCTTCTTTTGGACCCGAGGGTCAAATTTAGATTCTTAATGAACCCTGTATCATAAAGAAAAACAACCTGTCATCTGACATCTTGTCATGGTTTCAGCTGGGATGGAGTTAACTTTCTTGCTAGTGGCTGGTGTAGTGCTATGTTTTGGATTTGGGATGAGAAACAGTGATGATAGCACCCTAATGTTTTTGGTTGTTGTTAGGCAGTCAAGGCCTTTTCTGCTTCTCATACCACCCTGCCAGCAAGCACGCTTGGGAGGGTGCAAGAAGTTGGGAGGGGACACAGCGGGGACAGCTGACCCCAACTGACCAAAGGGTTATTCCACACCATATGATGTCATGCTCAGCATATAAAGCTGGATGAAGAAGAAGGAAGGGGGAGACGTTCGGAGTTATGGGGTTTGTCTTCCCAAGTAACGGTTACATGTGATAGAGCCCTGCCTTCCTGGAGACAGCTGAACACCTGCCTGCTGATAGGAAGCAATGAATGAATTCCTGGTTTTGCTTTGCTTTTGTATGTGGCTTTTGCTCTACCTATTACACTGTCCTTATCTCAACCAATGAGTTTTCTCACTTTTACTTTTCTGATTCTCTCCCCAGTCCCAAACAGGGGAAGTGAGCGAGCAACTGTGTGGTCCTAGCTGCCGGCTGGGGTTAAACCACGGGAGCGTATCAATAGGATTCCAAGCAAAAATCTTATAACATCCGTCTCTTCAGCAGCACACCATTTTATTGTCTTAAAGGATCAAGAAACTAGACAATGAATAATAAGAGAAGGAAAAGAGAGCAACTGTCTCTAAGTTGGATTGCTTTGGCTTAGCTAATTCTAATTAGGGTGATCTAACTCATTACATACTTGCTTAGCTGTTCAGTGCCTACCTAGATATTTCTAACATGCTCATCATTGTGGTATTTAAGCATCTAGCATGTTTTCCCAATACCTGCATGTCCCCTTCTCTTCTACAGAAAATTGTTTGCAAACAGGTCTTCATATTTGGTTAATGTCTACATCTTGGTGATTATTTCTATCTGGCATCTCCAATTCATTTATGTAGCTGAAATCCTTGCTCAGGTTCTTGTCTTCTCCGCCTCAATGCAGTAGTCTCTTCTGTGATGAGAAATGCAACTTTTAAATCCAAAACCCATTGGTTTGATCATGCTGCTGTAGATTTGTTGAGTATCTCCACTGACTCCCTCTTTAACCTGACTAGTTTCTTCTGATTTTCAAGGTCCTTCATAGCATATCGTTGCTCTTACTCTCTGTTGACATGATCATGGCAACCTCTGATCGGCTAAGGATAGTGATTTTCAAACAAACACACTAATGTTGTTCTCAGAAACATCTAAAACCAAATCACATTCTTTCTATTTTAAATTTATGCGATGTATGATGCCAACCCCCCCCTCAAAACTGGCTAAAATATACCAGTTTTTGGAGACTTGCTGAGCACCCTGGTGAAGATGCTTCCAGTTTCTGTACTCCCTGAATGGTCAGTTGCTGGATGACATTACTGCCTAATTTTATACTTAAATTGTAATTGTTTTCTATTCTGACTGTAGAGAAACTGGAAAAAATATCTCTAATGATCTATAGTAAGGTTTTCTAGGCTATCAGTTGAGTAATACAAGTAGCAGTAAAATATAGATAAAATTATAATGTAATTTATAGATTTTTTTTCCCCTTCGAGGAAAAAAGAGGGCTCCATTAGAGCCCAAATATTAGTGTCTGAATGACACATACCTTGGAGATACTATTTTAAGATCGTTTTGTGGGCAGTATGCTCTGAGTTACTGAAAAGCATTGAAGAGTTTGTCATTATTTATTTGGAAATGTGACATGTTGCCAAAAGTGGCATGAGAACTAAAGGAAATCCACATCCCCAGACGTGTGCAAATTGTTTCAGATACAACCCCTCCCAACATTTACTAAAATACCTTCAAGAAATTTACATCAATAAGCTATATAGAATCATAGAACCATAGAATGGTTTTAGGTTGGAAGGGACCTTAAAGATCATCTAGTTCCAACCCCCCTGCCATGGGCAAGGACACCTCCCACTAGACCAGGTTGCTCAAAGCCTCATCCAACCTGGCCTTGAACACTTCCAGGGATGGGGCCTCCACAGCTTCCCTGGGCAACCTGTTCCAGTGCCTCACCACCCTCAGAGTGAAAAATTTGTTCCTGAGATCTATTCTAAATCTTCTCTTTTCCAGGTTGAAGCCATGTTTGAATTCTTTGCAGATCCCCAAAATATTGTGTATCTTTTTAATAAGCACACTGAACCTGCAATATTAACTGGATCGGTAAAGCAGTGTAAATATAAAATGTTATTTAGACAGAATTATTCAAACAGAGAAACCTACAGTATCTCAACAATATATTTTGCATACAAAAATACAATTGATAAAATGAACAAAAATACTGAGGAGGAAAATATAGTCTTTTATTTACAGTCAATGGTTCCTTAAGAATTTAGTTTAAAAATAAATACTCCATTCCGCTACAATAACTTTTACAAAGCTAATCATGTGCACATCTTGTTTTTGAGAAAATTAAACTTTCAGATACGTAGTAGAAACACACACACATACACAATTACAATGTGAAGGAGGGAAAAAAAGCACCTGACTCTATTTAGCTTATCCTTTTAAGACATTTATAACATATTTAGTCAAGAACTACCCAAAGGAGTTTGATTCCTGAAAAACAAAAACCATAAACCAAACTAATATTCCATTATTTTTGCTGTATATGTTGTGGGATGAAAAATGAAAAGTTGAGCTCAATTGAAATGACAGCAAATGTATAACTGCTGAGTGTATGTGTTAACTTTCAAGCAAAACTATGATTTTATTAAAGCAAATCCCATATGGACATGAGAGACTTAAACCCTGTTATGTCTGTGAAACTTGCTAGGTACACAGAGAATATTAATAGCATTGCGAGAGAATTTGCCATTTTACTACATCTTCAAAGAGAAGTTAACCAGCCAAGGAGGCCTGCATTTTGATGTTTTGAGTCATATGGAGAGAAGAGAGGGAAGAGTACCAACAACAATAACGTTCAACAGTGCAACTATTCAACTCAAAGTGATTGGAAAGGAAAACAAAAAATTTCAAAATAACTAAATGAAAGTTGAAAATCATACCATAAGCCTACTAAAAACACTTTGCAGAGGCCAACACCGATTCTTCTCAAACTAATATTTCTCCATTTTTGCTTCCTATAACTCCTGAATATAGTGAAGCTTTTAGCTTTGTACTTCAGAGAGTAATAGCTGACTACAATGACAGGGGCAGCTTTTCTTCTTGAGGCTGATATACCCGAAAAACAAAGTGTCGTTATAATAAATATGTATTTTCAAAAAACTATAAAAATAATTCTGTTTCTCCTGGGCAACATATTGCCAGCCACCAGCTGAGCATTCACAGCTTTCCTGAGAGCTCCTACAAGAGAGAGTACTTCTACCAACTCTTTGTAAAAGAGTCCTTATCCAATCCCATCAGGTGTAGAGCATGAGCCTTCTCTTCCTTTGCAACAGGTATCATTGATGTTTCAAAAGCAGTGCAATATGACAAGAATCTATTTCATTTGAGATAGCTATTCGGAACTTGACACCTGAAAATCCATTAAACTTCCCTGTCAAGTCTCTCCCTTTTCTGAGCTATATACAGATGAAACGGTGTTGTTCAGGCTACAGTAGCTACAAGAGGACCTGTTGAGCATGCACACAGATTATTTTACTTGACTAGCACTCAAGCCCCCACAGAAGCTTGTCCAAGACAAGCCGGCTTGATTATCTGATAAAATATCATCTTTTAATTAAAAAAACCAAACCCAAACACTTAAATAGGCAGTTACGTGAGGATGGACTTCTTCAAATGAAAATCCACTAGAATGAAATAGTGAGCTTTATATTGTTTCAATGGCATTTTTTACCAACATTTTCATTTTAGGTACATTACTGAGTCTCTTGGCCCCTGGATAAGTGATGGAAAATATGTATGAAATGTAATGCCAAAACACTCAGATACATCTCCCATATCACACATACTTCTGGTCTGGAATCAAGCAGAAATTGATTACAGAATTAAATGCACAAGTTCTGCCTCCTACTCAGAGAGACAGGCTTTCTTGATGTAAAATGATAAGTAACAGAAATGCATGAAAACACTATATTGATTGTCTAACTTTTTGAAACTGAATTCTGTTCAACTTAGGTGAATTACTAAGGTTCAACTCGTGCTCAGTAAAGCCACATAAGTCTTTATTGTGGTTTGGAAGTTAATTGACCTCTCCTCACCCAATGGTTGAGTTTTTCTTGGCTCTTTTTGCAACCAGTTTGGTCAACTACGTGACTTTACTTTTAATAAAAGCTGGAGAGTGGGGAATTCTACGAATTGCTGAAGAAAAACAGTGATAAGGGAGGAGTTCTCCATGCCAGTTCGCTGAATTTGAACATTACAGAGAATCTTTAAGGAATGAGATTCATAGCTGGACCTTCTAATTTCTTTACAGCCCTTCTAAAACACACTGGACTGTAACACAAAATGAATAACAGAATGAAAAGGAGTCAGAAAAATGTATTGTTTTTATGTGGAATGAACAGTTTTATTCCTTCACCTTCCTGTCAGATATGAAAGTATAGAATAGAACCTTGTTCCGTTTTGATTCATTACAAAATGGTATCTTTCCCCCTAAAATCTAGAAGATACCCACACCACAAAACCTCATTCTAATCAAGAGAAAAAAAAAAGAAGTATAAGAAGAAGAACATGGCTTTTATCCAGTTTATACTGATTAGCTGCTAATGGCAATACATTCCTTAAACTACTTTACAACTAAGAAATAAGGATCAGGTGCTAAACAATATATATGTTCATTTGCTGACTATTGATGCTTCAAGCAGTAAGAAAAAGCGCTATATTCTTTGATCTCTACACAGTTTCTGCAGTTTCTGTAACATATTATCTGTGGATAGTTGCTCAGGATGAGCATTCATCCAACTACAACGGAATGTATTTACAGCATGCCAAACGAGAAAGTAAAAATACAGAAGTACAAGCTTGGTCCCTCTGGGAGAAGTCAGAGAGAAAATGTACCATTTAAATTTCTCTAATGCATTATTCACAGATTGACAAAAATCATCTTGTTGCAGATTCAAAAAACCAATATTGAACAGTGAACGGATATCACAGCTCCTCTTTCTAAAGTCACTTGAGCTTAACCTATAAGGATGCTGTGTGTCAGAGTCAATATAGTACATGAATCTCAGACTGCGTCAGTACTCTTTAGGACTTTGAGCTTATCACATACACTACAGTGTAATGGGTATCACAAAAACACCCCACTTGCCATTTTTAGGATTATTTTGTGCCCCAGTTAACTTCTAATTGCA
>VFFE01007687.1:4275392-4326029 GCA_008921705.1 Burhinus oedicnemus | reverse complement strand
TTCACTAAATGGCATTAATAAATTCTAAAGGCATTAAAAAAAAAAAAAAAAAAGAGCAAGATCCATAACAATATTGAACAAAATCGAGACAAGGCCAAGAATGAGCAAAAACTAGGTGAATATGATTTTCTGAAATTATAGCCTTAGACTGGTGCCTAAACACAGATTAAGGAGGTGGATTTTTAAAAAAAACATCAATGCTGTAATGAGAAACATATTTCTAACTCGTTTGGGTGTTTCTGAAAATCCACACCCATATAAGATTAAGGCATCCATTTTTAAGATATTGACCCAAAGCAATGAAGAAATAGTATTACTAAATAAGTAAATACACAGCCTTCCACTGCTCCATATCCATCAGTTACGAAAGATGTTTAGCTCTAAGAAAGAAATTGCAAACAATTTACTGGAAAATCAGGGCAATAAGAACCCTGTATATCATATGGAAAACAAAATATTTTATTCATGTTTCACGTAGAAAAAAATTAGACTGGTCAGAGATACCCTGGCGCTCTCCATCTGGTTGGAGGAGATCTCCTCAGCAATTCAGAAAGGTTGAAATCCTATGTAAACTTTATCCTTCCTGGAACCGCTTAAGATATTCAATTATTTTTCTCTCTGCTTTCTGAATATTCCATCCATTCTACTTTAATTTTCTATAAGTAAAGAAACTGAAGATCATACGGTTTCTAATTTGCTGCAAAAAATTTCTAAGTTAAATAAAAAGTATAATATTATTCAATCTATACATTTACAACCCTATAATAAAGCACATGATAAAACATTTACATAGGTTAGTCATGGCAAGACACCTGGGTAGTTTTCACAGATTAATAAAAACATAATGAAAATATAATTTATATTGTCAAGATACCTCAAAGATGCTAAAAGGTCTTTCATTTTAAAATCAGTAAGTGGTAATGTTGTAAATAAGGTAAAGAGCACTTCATAAATTATTGATATTTACTTATCTAAACTGAATTCTTCCTAATAATTTGATTTATAAATCATTAATGTATATAATTTTCCTGGGTAATAAGCACCTACTGAGTAATACAGGTTTTAATAGTGCTTTGCTTTACAGACTTTGACAAGCTTGGCAATAATAGAAAAATTGAAAACAAAATAAAAACCAGAAAAAAGCCCCTCTTAAGCCACATCTACTTTCTGGTCACAGAAGTAACTTCTATGTAGTGTAGAGGTATTTTAAATTGCATAGCCCAGAAAATTGTAACTGTCTACCTATCGCTGTTTGGCTTAATTTAGTCCACTCTCTACTTTTACTTCCTTGACAGCAATGTAGACATGTACCAGAGACTTCTGTCTGTTCCATCTTTTTATTTTCTTTCTTTTCTCCTTCTCTCCTTTTATTCCCCCCCAAACTAGAAAGCTCAGGGTAAAGTTAGGCACCTAACTTAATGCAAACTTAAAACATAACTTTTGGTGACACTTGGTGACCCCAAGATGAATGCTGGTTGATGCCTACTTGTTCTGTCTGTAGTGCCTAAATATTTCATAATTAAACAGCTTACATAGATATATAATATCTGTTAGTAACTCTAATACAACATTGTAGTTAAGGTCTGCAGGTGTACCATTATCACTTCAATCACTGTCTGAAGACACTTCTGGGTATCACTGGGGGTGTAAGTGTGACATTTAGCTGATGAATTCCATCCAAGAGTCTTAAAGTCTTGATTAAGAGAATGAATCAAATAGTCTGGGTGAATTCTTTTTTTTCACTTAAAAATAGTTTAACTAGTAGTAAAGGGTCATGGGTAAAGCTGGAATCAGAATCTCTGTCTTGAGAGGAAAATCAATACAACTGAAGATGAGGAAGAAACAGTGTCTCTGTGCTCTATAAGTTTCTGAATCTTCTGAAAAAATAGCCTAAATTCTCAAAACTTTGGCGAATTGATAATCTGAAAAAAGAATTATAAATCTGATCAAGGAATGCTTTACATCAATAATTTTAATTTTAATCCCTTTTTATATACATTTTTCAACATTTCAAAATGAAGAGTCAATTTGAACTGAAAAATGAAACTTCACATTTAGAAATTTTGAAACAGGATATTTCAATAATTTAAAAACTTTTTTCCATAATATATTTCTAATGAGAATTTTCAAAACCAATCCTTTTTCACAAACAGTGCTACTCTTGTTGGTTAATATTTCAAGTAAAACATTTCACTGAAAAATTCCCGATCAAGTCAAATAGCAGTACAAGCTATCTTCACGACAGATAGAGAACTATATCAAAACTCAACAGTTGTTTGCTTAAATACTCATCAGAATTGGCTTGCTTGCTGTTGTTCTTTGGCTTTTATAAGCATTATTGCTCCTGTTGTTTATCACTAATAATATTGGAAACAAATGTACTTTACCTATTTGCTGGAAGACAGAAAACTTTAATCTTTGGAATTTATTTCTCTGCAATGGGAATAGTCAAACTATAAATCAGATTATTTTTGCCGGTATATTATTGACTGTTTTAATAAGAGTTATGCTTACACATCTTGAGTATATCTGCAGCAGTTAGAAACTCCAAAACATACAAGGGAATCTTGATTCCCCTATTTTTATTTATGCAGGAATTTAAGAAACCTGCCATATATGAAATCTTCAGGTCAATTCATCAATGGGGGTCTCCACAACTGCTGTTTCCCTTAATAAGCATACACTTCCAGGGGTGACTTTGCCTGAGGTTTCATCACAGTTTCTCTATCTGATTTGCTGTATGGATAACCCACGTCTGTCTCCTGTATAATCTTTCCAGTTTCTAAGCAAAGGACTAATACCTTCCCCCCATTACCTTTTTGTACTTTTTTGCTTCACCTAATTTCTCTTCGTAACCAACTTCAGACACCATTATCATAAAGGGGATTTCTCTCTTATGGACAGCAAGCAGAAGCATGTTTTCTCCAGTTTGTCGCTCCTATTTATAGGCCATTAACTACTTGTATTTAAAAATCACTTTTCTGTTTTACCTTAAATTAAATTCTGCTTCAATATGTCTCCTTCTAAGAGTCCAAATCCTTAAAATGCAGTAAGAATCTTCAAATAACAGTGGATATTCTGTAGGGTTTTTTCAGGCTCTGCTACTTTACAGGCAATGGTTATAAAGTTACAGGGGAGGACAGCGAGACTCTTATTTCTTCCTCAAGTTTTAGTTATTAAATTATATATATATGTATGCTGGACGTATTCTTCATACAAATATAGGGGGATGAGAGCAGGCTGCATAATATATTTTAGAGTGAGATATTCACTGTTTAAAAGAAAGCTTTCAATAGAATTGAAAGCCAGAGATTTAATGGCAAATGTGTAACTTCATGGAGACATATTGTTGTATTTTAGTTGAATGAATAATGACTAATAAAACTATCATTTTATGGACTTGATATTTTCAATATATACTGAAATAAAAATATACATTTTTATCATTTTTCTTTTGAAGCTCAAAATTTAGGAAATGTTAGGTTAAAACCATGAAAATAATGAATCAGTTATGCCATCAATCATAAAACTAAAGAATTTGAAGCTATTCCTTTTCATGTGCAAAATATTGTTCCCATTTTAATGTATGGCATAAGCTGAAGCTTCTATAAAAATATTTATAGTAAAATACAGCATAAATCTATAATTACATTTAATCAGTTTTATAAAGATGCATCCAATACTTAGTAACTGTAAAATTATTGAGAATCAGTCAATTTTACCTCAGTTACTGCTGAAGTAATGAAAAGTAGTATGTAGTAGTCTTTTGTGAGCTGAATGGCATGTTTGCTCTCATCTACACAAAGCCCTGTAAATAACCTACAGGTTGTTAGTACTTAACTCAGCATGCACAATGCTCATTTTAGCTCTTCCATATTAATGCATTATGCACAGAGTACTTTAAATAGCCATTAACAACCAGATGCTTTTTAAGCAACGTAAGGAAGAGTTACCGAAAATAATTTTGACTTCCCATATAAAAACCTTCTTAGAATTCCCTCCACTGAATGTACAAACCCCTCTGAAGGAACTGAAAAGTCTTTAGTGGATTGTCTTGCAACAGATGAGCAAAGCACAATTCGGTATCTAATATAAGGTGCTCCCTTGGCCATGGGTGTAGTAAAGCATCATGCAAGGTATGAAGTCACTCTATCACTTTCATCTTTCTTCTGTCAGTTGGCAGTCACACTGGCTTCCTTTTGACGTAGTCTTTCTTTCTGTTAAAGAAAAAGAGTTTTATTATCATTCTTGTCTATAATTTTCCATCTCCTCTCCAGTTGCCACGAGCATTTGGTCTAGAAGTCTGAGAAGTACTAAACAGGTCACAGTAGATTAGAGTTTTCTTTAATTAAAAAAAAATAATTAATGCCTGGAAGGAAGGCTCAGAACCAGTTCATTACTTACTACAGAGAAACGGAGCTTGCTTTAGCTACACACTTGTCAAATACTGTGTACTTTTAAAAAAATGCAGCTCTGTGAAGACCAGTGCAGCTAGAGAAAACCAGACACATTTCAAATTCACGTGAATCTAATACCTTCTCTTGTCTGGAATGGTTTCTGCTGACATAAAGGCTCTAATTTAGCATTAGCTAGATTATGTTGTTTAATAAGCTCTTCCCAAGCAAGTGCAGTTGTTCATATCTCTGCCGCCTGTCCTGCAACTGATATGCTCTGCTGGGAATGGAAATAACATACTGATTCCTTCATGCACATTTCCTTCCCTTAGTCTCTCGCTTCTTACAGTTTGAGAAATGCTGATCTAACCTGTGTGCCCTGCACACAGACAAAAAAAGTTTTCTCTGCAGTCCTCTTTTTTTTAGTCCTCTTTTTCTGTCATATCAAAAAGCCTGAGAAACAGCAAGGAATAAAATGGGGATTTAATCCCGTCTACCATTATTCGACAGAGCACACAAGATTTTGTAAGCTTTTGAAAAAAACCCACACACTCAGCTATCGGACAAATATATGCAGTGAGCCTCAATGCAATACGGAGCATGGAAGAAAATACAAGAGACACCAGTGGAGGCGGGGAAGAAACCAGAAAAGCAGCTTTTAGCATATTTTGTTATCTAAAATAGCAGAATCACGCTTGGCTGCAACTGAACTAAGTTTTAAACTTAACTGTTGGACTGCTGTAAGGCATAAGCTTAAAGATTTCTCCTTGGGAAGAAAATCACTCTGCTACATTCAAACTAAGCATACTGCATCACCCTTCAACAACAGCAGAAACTCGCCATCGTTCTGGATGACAAGAATAGTGTAACAAAATCCCTTCTGAATATCATACTGAGAAACACATCATACCAGGCTAGCTGTAGGATTGATTTTCTTCGTTTCAACTTTCTTCTCTGCAGTTAACTTGCTTACTGATTGCTGAGCCACTTTAATTCTGAAACAAAATACATAGAAAAGACATCGTTAGATTCAAAGACATTAAAGCTGTTCTGGCTCTGCTTGGTATATACTCCATCTGTAAGAATCATCACCACTAACTTTTTTTAGGCACATTAGCCCAACAAGCTGCTATTACTATTCGAAGGCACTTAATAAAGTACCAAAAGTAGATCACAGTATGTTTTTAGAGAAAAGCAAAAGCAAAAGGACAGTCTGTCTGTATTGCTCACTGAAAATGTCACCAGGCAAACAATTTCTCTGTTCTTGCAGGATCTGGGTTTTATGGAGTATCTTTCCCACCAAAAAAGCTGCAGCGTCAAGGCAAGAAGATACTCCCCTGAAAAAAGCCAAAAGCTAGCTGGCTCAATCTGCTGTATATACAGAATATACTATTTTAGTAGGCCGTTTGCCAGGCTACACATTGTATTCCCTCTGAAAACCTTGAAATGAAAGCATCTGCCAGTTTTTCCTTAATGTTTCCCCCATTGCTTTACATGGAATTGGCTGACCAGCTTCACTGATGTGGTGATAGGAGGAGAGGCAAATAGAAGGGGTTCCTATCTAGAGGTAGTTAAAGCTGTTGTGTGTGCAGTTACAGACCGGTCTACCGAAAGCACTATTGAGATAAGGGGAAAGAAGAACACAGATCTGATCCTTCAGTTTCTTGCCTTTTGCTCTTAGGCTCTTGCATACAGAGCCCTTGTTTCTGTGGGGATTTAACAAGAAGAACCCAATCAGAAGTTGAATCAAGAGGGAAAGGAGAAATAGAGAATTTAACAAAAAGGGACTTAACTCTCCTCTTACAGACAGTGGAAAGGGCAGGGGCAATTGTGTGCTAAGCAGTGGCAATAAGGAAAGAAAATTCTTGGCACTCCTAATAAAAGATCTGCCCAGCTATCAGTGCCTTTAAAATGCTGATGCCATAAACACCTACCTTACAAATTTATATGCAAAATGAAGAGGGAATGAAGTTGCGAGTGGATTTTTACAGGCAAGGAGAACTCAGCAAACCAATTTTCACTAATGCACATCAAATCAGTCTTTTACTATAAACAACACATTTCTTGGCACTCTTGAACTGAAAAATTCTACTTTCTTCTCCTATTTAATTTTTTCCACTGGCAGAAATAATTGCTATGGCCAGTCAAAAAGTATTTAAAATACCATGTCCAGTTCAAACCACTTTTGACACACTCAATTTTTGAGGCATTTTGGAAGAAAAGCAGAAAGGAAAGTGGATTATAGCTGCAATTACTGATGTGTACTTGCTTGCTGTAACACTAGCAGCAAGCTAGATTCTTTTAAAAATATAGAACACATTCATAACTTCATTATTGTGTTTATCAATGCTCAGTGTTGGAAACTAAAATTCCTTCTCTGAGCTATGTATTTTAGAAGCATCTACTGCCTAGTTATTGGTGTTGTCTCACTTTCCAGTGCTTAAGAACAGGAGGAAAGAGTTACACTACTTTCAAGTGAACTTATTTTCAACACTGTTTAGCTACAATATTGATTCAAGCTGCAAGTACACCCTAAAATACACAAATATGAAATTATTATTCTGCAGATTTTTAAATACATCTGAAGTCTTTTTAAAACTTAAGTAGAGTTCCCCGTTTCTACAGGTAAACAACTAAGCAGCAACACACCATTCCATCTTTTTACAATTTTTTTGTTAATCAGCACAGTTTACTTAGTAATGATGGATGACAGCAGCCACAGGACAGCATGCTACTCCTCACGGCTACAAAGTTTATGCAAAGATGATGATATATTTCAAGTGACAGTATTCAGGTTCAGCAGAATCACACCAAGGGATCAACTGCTAAACTCTTCCCTACTTTGAGCATGTTTTCTTTTCCATCACATTCTCTTTGGTCCTAGGAGTGTTTTCCGAATAGTTTTAAAATGTTTAGAGTACATATTTTCATCTGAAGGGAGAATTCTAGGGATTATAAACATTTACACTTATACCTGTCACTGGTTTAGGCCTAGCTCTGTGTATTTTATTCCATATTTGCACAATTTCCAGGAAACTTGGATTTTTTTAAAGTAGAATGCATAGTTTGGAATACAAAATAGAAAAAAAACCAGCTCACTAACATGATTTGAATCATATGATATTTGGCTCATAAAAATGACAGACTAATTATATATTACACTTTGGTCTCCTAGGGAAAAAAAGCCATCACTTTGCTAACATATGAAAGATAAGATGAGCAGGCATTATCAGAAACATAACTGCATAATTTAAAACAAATTTAATCCTTTGGGATTTTTTGAAATGAGATGCTTCTATTTTAAGGAAGTAGTTAGCTCAATAATTACATTAGTGAAGCACCCATGCTGTAAAGGTGCCTTATAAATAAAAAATAATTATTTGTTAAACATGGACAGGATACTAGAACTCGCTATTGTGTTTGGAAGCACTATCCTTGAAATGAGAAAAATGAAATAGTATGAAAACGATCAAATTCAAAATCATGAAATTTGCTGTCAGCAGAAGTGTAATCTTCATATTTTTTTCCCATTATTTTACTTTCATTAAAAAAACCCTAGATATGAATACATGATTTTACTTGTCCATTAAAAGCTCTGACAGCCTTCCACCAAACCTTACAAACATGCACAATATTCTTTACCCGCACCTAAAGTTGAATGTATGCACAACATTTGACTGAGTGTGTTACTGGAAGAGATAAGTAAAAACAAACAAATCACACACTTAAAGAATTACTAGCTAGAGACTAGGCAAACTCTGTTAGTTCAACTTAGGTATGCCTCTTCTCTGTTCACTCTATTTTTTTTCTACCACCTTTCCTTAGCACAAATAGAAATAATTTCCCGTTTGTATAAATCATACAATAGCATAACTTTGTTTGAAAAGCTTTTCATTAAAATACCAAAAATTAGATGTATATTAAAATTAGAAGTAAAATTAGAGATTAATAAAGTGTAGAAAGAACGAAACTACAAATAAAGTACATTCAAAAGGATAGAACTAAACTACTAATTATTTTCTGATCTTTTCTTAGACCCATATATTATGCTATGAACCAATCTGTAGATATACCACACAACAAACTATTATTTTTAGTTAACTTAAAATGAACTACTAAATGTATTATAAAGTCAAGGCATTAATTGTAGTTTATGAGAAATTATATAGATGTAAATTGTTTAACAGCTTCTTATAAAAGTATAAACTTCCTCAACTACTCTTAATTGTTCAGCAATTACTTGTTCAAAGTCTGTTTGAAGTAAAACAAAAGCTAAGTGACGGAATGACAAAATGTAAGATAAATATTCTGTCAAATTTCCCTTCTTTCTTGTGAGTAACTGCAGTTACATTAGATGATAATGAAGGTGGACAATTTTAACATTTATACTTTATAGAAATTACATGGAAAAGAATTTGAGGGAATATGGGAAATCCACTTAAGTCTTGTGTTCAGTGTAAGGGCCAACGAAACATCTAAAGAGGACTTTGAAAAACATTACTAAACATTTATTGTAGATTTACTAGACTATGTAATGTCTTAGCGACACTGCTTAGGGAGTGAGATTTACAAAGGATGGGCTTAAAATATTTACTCACTTCACCTTGTCACTTAAGCTCGTTTGTTACTTAAGTGTTACATGAGACACCAAATAGAAGCTGGGAGAGGATGGAGAATCTTACATAGTAAAAGGGCTCCTTAGAGAGGCGGGAAACCATTAAGGTGGTACAATAACCAGCTGGAAAGATAATAGGGACTAGTAAGTTCTTCCACTTAGGGAAGTTCAATTAATATGTATTCTGACAAGAATCCCCTCAAGACCCTTATCCTGGAGAAACACTAGCAGACTCAAGCCTTGAGATAGAGCTCCACAATGCACAACTTGCAGGCATGGGCTGAACAACATGAACTAAGCATCCCACCAACCACTCTGTACTCCCTTCTTCTTGAGTTTTTGTCATGTGAATTAATGCATGGGGGAGCAGCTCACATGAACTGGACATTTTCAGAGGCATGACCATGAGGAGGAGTTTGGAGATGTGCAAGGGAATGGACTCAATGAAAAGAGGGGTTTTTTTTCTTCCTATACCAGTATAAAATTGCATGGATGGACACACCAGTCTAGCCATGTTTTAGAGATTTCATGGAAGAGAAATTGGGATTGAATCTAATAGATGTGAAATCAAAGAGGAAGAAAGGGGAAAAGTCAACAGAAGCACATCTAAAACAGAAAAGCAAGAAGGGATAGAAGTGTGTAGTAAAACATGCTAGAAAAATAGTGACAAGGACACTTTTGAACAGAGAGCACTGCAGAACACAGAGACCAGAAAGGATGGTAGAATAGCTGAATCACAACACAGAGAGAAAAGGTGTGTAGGTGCTAATTTAGCAAGCAATAACATGAGGCCAAAACATTAAGGAATGCAGCTCAGTTAAGCCTTGTAACCTGACCAGGTGCAACATGGATGTGTTCAAAAGAAAAACTACTCTCGTTGAACAGAGAGCAAAAGAGGTCAATATACTTTAATGAATAAAGAACATGTGGTGTATTGCACATTACCACCCAATATAGAAAACAAAATTAAATGAAATTATCAAAATAATGTATTTAAATAGGAGAACCATGACTCCAATACTGCATATGGATCTTTGCTGTAAGCAATGGAATATAATCAGCTTTTTCCTGCTTCTATGTGGCAGGTGTTGTCTTCCCCTGTAAATTGGATGCAAGTCAGGCCTCTTAAATTAGAAGATATTAGTGAAAAATAAAGACATTATTTTTATTCAAAATTATCATTTTGCAACTAGGGACACAAACTAAATCTAAACATAAGCCCATATCTATTGAAAGTCTCCTTCATAAGCTCATGAAAATACTTTTCCCCCTTACAGGAAAAGATATTAGCAAGCCAGGGACTAACCAGATAAACTCATCATTTTCACCCCTGCTTCTCATTCAAGTCAGGCAGGAGAACGTGTACGGGGGCATGCTCCATGCTGTAAAGCCCCCAGTTAGGAAAACCAGAATCCCTTCTAAACAAGCCAGCTGCTACTCATGTATGTTCAGGCTTTGCTGGTGTGTGAACAGAGACCAAATTATCTGGTTCTCTCTCAACCATTATTCTGGAATAATCCATTCTCTTTGCTTCTACAGCTCCTTCCATGCAGCTGGTGGGTTGTGAGGATAGCTGTAGGGTATGAAAGAGCTTGGAACACCAATTCTGTGCCACCTGAGCTTTCCATAACTTGAAGTTCAAACTTCTCCCATAAAACTGTGTTGGCACAGGAATTGTGCAAACCGAATCTTCAGATATGGGTGGAGATGAACAAGCAGGGGTAGCTACAGTCAACAGCAACTGTTCAACCTAGCGCTAAGCTGCACACCCAGCCCAGACCCTTGACACGGCTGAAGAGTGACTCCCCTTGAGAGTCTAAGAAATATCCCCAGAGTTCAAATTCCTTTCATGTGTCACATGCCCTGCTGCGCTTACTCATATGATAATCTCTGTATGCAGCCCATAAGGTAATCCTTAAGTAAGAGCACCATTTCCTGAAAACACTGATAGCCCATGTGATATAGAAGGCTACACTGCAGTCTCAAAATTTTAGAAGACAGATGCTTGTGTATTATCTGGTCTGGCAGATGATTTTATAAAGTCCTTGGTTAGCTTCACAATTAGGAGTCTTATAACAGACTACGAAGTTTGGACATTGTCCACTTCTGTTACCGTGTTGTACAAGACAATTGCCCGATCAAGCCTTCTGGCTTAAATCTTCTGGAAAGAACTTGGTCGTTATTGATCAAATCTTTAAATTGCATTTAGAATAAAAGTCCACCAACTAAATCAGTATAAACATAATAAAATGTATGTTGTCAGTGGAATTTGTCTCCAAACCTCAAATTGCTAATACACTTGACATGTTTCTATTTCTTCCGGATTTACTGACAGTGTTTTGATTATTTGCATGAAGTGAGTGAGAAATTTTGGCTCTGTAGTCTCAAGGGACAAAATCTATTTCTATGCCTTTAGGAAAGCTGGTGCATAAGAAAAACCAATAGGAAGAAAAAGGCTACACCAGTTCAGATCAGAAATATGCTTCAGTCCATCTGAGCTGGCCACTAGCGGACACCTAGGAGCTTATCTTTACCATTAGCTAGCTACACTGCTACAGTCAGAGTTTCTGCTTTTCAAACCTGTTATTGCCTTTGTGGCAAAATAAAAATAAATCACTATGTCTTTTTTCACAAGATTAAGCTGAGACCATCAACATGTTTTGTGCTAGAGGTAAAATTCAAGAACACAGAAAGCATTTTAAAAAAAAGGGCCTTTTATAAAAGGTACCATTAAAAAATAGGGTGTTTGTCCTACTTTTAAGATGAAGTATATAATTCTGTTCATTAAATAATGATTATGTCTTCCCCAGCTATTGAGAGAAACTTCGGTTTTCTTTTTCTTTTCCAAATTCTGACCTATAAAATTTGTATGTATGTTCAATCTGAAAGAGATGGCTTAATCCAGTACGGTAACTATTGTAGCCATCTTATTTTTGCAGTGTAAGCAGTGGGTCGAATTAACAGCAATAACCTTTTTTATATCTGATTATTTCATATTTAAAGGGTAACACCCATAAACACATAATGATAATCCTTGTCACATTTCTTTTGCAAAACATACAATCACAGTTTGTGATTAAACTACCCACTGCAAACTATTAGTATTTTTCCTGTATTTATACATTTTCCCTATATTCAGAAATGAATACTTGGCTAGGAAATCCTCTTAAAATATACTTTAACAGATCTTGAGTGCTTTAATAGACTTACAGATAGGTATATATATATATAAAAAAATGTATTTAAGTTGTTATAAACACATACTTGTTTTGATTCTGAATTTATAGACATGCCCACTGCAAATAAAATTAATAGCCTAAAAAAAGAAAGTGCAAGTGGAATTATATGTAATCTACCATGGTGTAAGTGCCTTGTTGTCAAAAAAATATACCTTTGTTGTAGTCTTCAATTCAGTTATCTCAAAATTTTATAAACAGAAGAAAGCAGAAAAAACAGTTGATGTACCTGGATGCACAGACATACTAAATTACAAAGCTGTGAACAACAAAACTTGGTTTTTACTGAAAACAAAGGAAAAAAAAAGTCTCCAACATTTGGTGAGTATTATGGTGCATTTACATTAAGCTGTTTGTCAGGGATGAAGAGGTGATTGTCAAAGACAATTTTATTCTATTCTAGTTGCATTGAAAGGAATTGTGAAAGGAATACTACATCTGAAAGAAAATTGTCATCATATTCCTATCAGGAATATGGTTTTAAAAATTTTCTTCATTTTATTTCTATAGTCACCTATCCATACCATACCATACCATACCATACCATACCATACCATACCATACCATACCATACCATACCAGGTTTGTTATCTATCTGTAACTCTGTCTTACATTCCTAAATGGTGTGCAAATTTTGTCCAGGAAAGAGACAATGATTCAACTATATTTTGCAGGCAGCTAATTTATTTTCACGGTAGGTTAAACGCAGGGCAGCTCAGTTAAAGTGTTTCCTTTACTTTAAGAAAAAGTCTCATAGAAATCTAATTAGATTTCTACAGTTGTGTTGCATTTGGGAGCCAAAGAGTTTTTAGACAAAACAGGCTTTTGCAGCTGAGGCTGTCATTTAGTTCAAGGCAGTACCCTCTTTTCCTGAAATTCAGAGATTTTAAAAGTGTCTGTTACACAATGCAAAGTAGTTAGCTTTAAGTATAAATTTTTAATTTTGGAATCTTAGATCTTTTGACCTATTTTTACTACTATTAATTTTAAGCTAACACATTTAATTATACCTTTGCATAATGATAATTCTGCATATTATAATTAAATTTTGAATTTTCTGAGCCATATTTCTTGAGAGACAAATTATAATCCAATATTATCCTTCTTTGCTTCAGTCTTTACTGCTAAGGCCAGCCCCCAAGAATCCCAGACCCTGGAGGTAAGCGAAAAAGTCTGGAGAAAGAAGACTTTTGCTTGATTGAGGAGGATCCAGTTAGAGATCATTTAGGCAAACTCGACACCCAGGAATCCATGGTCCCCGATGGGATGCACCCATGAGTGCTGAGGGAGGTGGCAGATGTTATTGTGAAACTGCTCTCCATCATCTTTGAAAGGTCACGGAGAACAGGTGAGGTGCCTGAGGACTACAGGAAAGCTAATGTCACGCCAGCCTTCAAAATGGGCAAGAAGGAGGGCCTAGGAAACTACAGGCTGGACAGCCTCACCTCCTTCCCTGGAAAGGTGATGGAACAGCTCGTTCTGGATGTCGTCTCTAAGCACGTAGAGGAAAAGAAGGTTATCAGGAGTGGTCAACATGGATTCGCCAAGGGGAAGTCATGCTTGACCAATCTGATGGCCTTCTATGATGGCATGACTGGCTGGATAGATGAGGGGAGAGCAGTGGGTGTTGTCCACTGCAACTTTAGCAAGGCTTTTGACACCGTCTCCCATAACATCCTCACAGGTAACCTTAGGAAGTGTGGGTTAGATGAGTGGACAGTGAGGTGGATTGAGAACTGGCTGAATGGCAGAGCACAGAGGGTTGTGATCAGTGGCGCAGAGTCCAGTTGGAGGCCTGTAACTAGCGGTGTTCCCCAGGGGTCAGTACTGGGTCCAGTCTTGTTTAACATAGTCATCAATGACCTGGATGAGGGGACAGAGTGTACCCTCAGCAAGTTTGCTGATGACACAAAACTGGGAGGAGCGACTGACACACCAGAAGGCTGTGCCACCATTCAGCGAGACCTGGACAGGTTAGACAGTTGGGTGGAGAGAAACCTAATGAAGTTCAGCAAGGGCAAGTGTAGGGTCCTGCACCTAGGGAGGAATAACCCCATGCACCGGTACAGGTTAGGGCTTGACCTGCTGGAAAGCAGCTCTGCAGAGAGGGACCTGGGAGTCCTGGTGGACAACAAGGTGACCAGGAGGCAGCAATGTGCCCTTGTGGCCAAGAAGGCCAATGGTCTCCTGGGGCGCATTAAAGAGAGCATGGACGGCAGGTCGAGGGAGGTTATCCTCCCCTCTACTCTGCCCTGGTGAGGCCACTTCTGCAGTACTGCGACCGGTTGTGGGCTCCCCAGTTCAAGAAAGACAAGGAACTACTGGACAGAGTCCAGCGGAGGGCTACAAAGATGATCAAGGGAATGGAGCATCTCTCTTATGAGGAAAGGCTGAGAGACCTGGGTCTGTTTAGCCTGGAGAAGAAAAGGCTGAGAGGGGATCTCATCAATCCTTATAAATATCTAAAGGGCGAGTGTCAAGAGGATGGGGCCAGACTCTTTTCAGTGGTGCCCAGTGACAGGACAAGGGGCCACGGGCACAAACTGGAACACAGGAAATTCCATCTGAACATGAGGAAAAACTTTTTTACTTTGAGGGTGTCAGAGCACTGGAACAGGCTGCCCAGAGAGGTTGTGGAGTCTCCGACTCTGGAGATATTAAAAACCGGCCTGGTGCATTCCTGTCCAATCTGCTCTAGGTGAACCTGCTTTGGCAGGGGGGTTGGACTAGATGATGTCTAGAGGTCCCTTCCAACCCCTGTGATGTTGTGATTCTGTGATTAAAATTCCTATATAAATGTAAACAATGAAATCCATTTTTAGGTATCTACGTGATTAGCTAATTCAGACACATTTTACTCTGAGTTTCTGCAGCTCCTGCTGAAATTTGAACGGTAATCCAGTTGTAAACAGGTTTACATAAGGATATCAATGCCTCAGTTTCAGAATCCAAGTTTGAAAATATTGACTTACACTGCCAATTCTTCCTCTTTAAAATTTCCTTTGAAACAAAAAAATTTGATCATGATAAACAGATTTTTTTTTTAATAAATGCAAAACAAATAGTGCATCCAATTAATTAGCCAGTTAAGGAAGACAGCTGTCCATTCCTGTCATACTAAGGTTTTTAGTTACCAATGTGCACAATGGCTCTTAGCTTGCTTTCAAAATTTCTTGGACAGCAGCTCATCAAGTGTTAGTCTCATATTTTGTAAAACAGAACCCTTAAAACGTCATGACTTTGCAGGACATTTTCAGGTGATGAAAATAGTTTTACCATCGTTCTAATCTACTGATTTCATGAGTTTCTTCTTTTCAGTAGCACATTACAAAACAATTTAGGATGATGAAAACAGTTCTTCTGTCATTCTAATTTACTTATTACACAAGGCTCCTCATTTCAGCAGCTCATTGTCTTGATGAATCACCCACATTTTGAATGTAAACGACAACGAATTGTCCTTTTGAGATTAATGAAACTTTGTAAAAAAATTTGAAGTGAAGTCTGAAAAACAGTCTATATAATCCAGAAAGTGTCAGCACTTTGAAGTATTACAGTAAGTGGTGCTCTGCATTCTATTGGTATTGCTTTACATTTATGAATAGGAATAAAGGTATACATCCAAGGAACTGATGAAATATTTGTGCTGTATTTTTATTTGTACATCTTATTTATATAATTATTAAACCATGAGAAGTTCTCATCTCACCCCAGTAGCAAAGCACAGAATATAACAGTTTACTTACAAACAAAGATTTCTTGAATATAGTAATTTTTTTCCTTGGATAGTTAATTTGCATTCCTCCTAACTGCTTTGGAAACAAAAATAAATTATGATTCAGCAGAAAATATATCCCTGAGAAGATCCTTATCATGATTACAGCAATCTGCTAGTGACTGTTTATTTTACAGTTTTTAATGTGTAAAACAAATTTGCATATTGATCTAGACACAAGGAATATTTGAAAATATTTGCAGTTGTCAGCTTCTAAAACCAAACTAATCATGACATAGATGATACAAAAAGCTACAACTTTCAAGTGTTTAAAACCTATATCTGTAAAAGAATGTTGATAGGTTGATAATTGGGAAATTATAATTTCTACATCTTGTCCTTTAAAATTTACTTCTACATGAACCTAAAAGCTCCACTAATTTGTAGCAAAATGGAAAATGTAAGTGTAAATGAGTTTACTACTTTTGCTGATACTTTTTAAGACATTTTTCTCTAAATCTGTGTCAATTTAGAATAAGTACCTGGATTTAAATTTCATGTTGAAAGTGATTAATCCATTCTTTCCCAAAGCATGAACACATTACCACTCTTTAGGTCTTTTCAAATGAATTGAAATACAGTAAAGCATGGTGCGCTTGTAGTGGAAATGTATTTTCATTGTAAAAGATTTTAAGCTTCTTTAAGAAAATCAAGCAAATAATTGAAGGTTTTGTTTTTGCCTTTTTTTTTTTTTTTGTACTCTGACTAATAAAATCAGGAGACTGTGGTGAGATCTAGCGGCAAGTAGTTTGATGTCCTCAGCAGGACACCAAAAGTCAGAAGTAGTGCTGTAAATTCAGTGTGGGGCTTCGACACTGTGCTAAGTGTGGCCTGAATCTCTGGGGCTTCCCTTTGATGCAAGTGCAGTATATTAACTGGAAAAGCATTCACTTTTATTTGTCTGTACTGTCTGCGACAGCAATATCGCCTCATTTAGGCTAGTTCAACATGAAAATGCACAGAGAAGCAATCTGTTACAAATTAGCACAGCTCCCCTTTCATTTTACTAGCTAGTAATTGGAAGGGGTTACAAAAGTGTAATTTATCAGATTATATGTGTTTATCTTTTTGTGGGGACAGCATGCCTTTGGTGAATTTTCCTACGCACCCTGAGGGAATAATCTTTCCTTGATGTCCATTAGATCTGAAAGAAAACAATGACGCCTGTGAAATATAGGAGTATAATTTGTTGGGTTTGAGAAGGAACAGTTTCCCAGACATCTAAAATGGTATTAATGACTTTATTAGAACCTTACCGTTCCTTGGAAATGCTTTTGCTCTCTCGTTTCCAAATGGTCTTGAAGTCACTGCAGAATTCGTACCACACCGTGAAAACGTAGTTTGGTGTGATCTCCTTCTCGCCAGGCTTTGGCTTTAACCCAAAGTATCCCACTGTTTCTTCAAAGCTATGAGGCAGGGGGAAAAAAAACTGTCAGCACGTAAGTCCACTGGGGGAACAGTTTTTCTGAGGGCTGGTTCCTGATTCAGTAGTCAAGGCTGGTAATTACCATAACTTCCCCTTAGCCTTGGAAATCATAGCAGCAATTCACGCCGAGTATAACTAACCTTCCAACACCTACCTCAGTCCCAGAAGGATAACTTACAGATGCATGAGCCATCATAGAGATATGTCACACTGGCAAATCACAGGCATTCAATTTTAATGAGAAAAACTTAACTTCTTGCATTTCAGGAAATTCTATATTATATCTATTTCTTTAATTTTATTCTGCAACACTCCATGAAGATCTTATTCTCCCATTTATCTTTACTAAAGGACTATGGAAGAGTGACATGCCAAGTCAGGAAAAAATCTCCAGGCTTGGTTAAAAATAGCCTTCAAGTACTCAGGGAGAATTGGGTGTCGCAACAAAAAAGGCACAGAGAGTGCCAACACTCAGTTTACAAAGTTTCTACTGAAAATAAATCATCTCCTTCCACATGTGTCAATAAGCAGATAATTAATTTTATGAAAATACATTGCCAATATTTAAATGCTTTTTTATTTTAAAATGTGGCTACTGAACAGCTATACAGCTGGATATTTTGAAAGTAGTCTTTTACTATAGGCAATAATTCCAATAGCATTTTAAATGATTGTGCATTTTTAATCAATTGTGCATTTTTAACCTTTATGATATTGCTTTGCATAGATAAAATGGAATGATTCACATGACTAGGTACACGGAGACTTATCTAAACAAAACAAAAGAGTGTTCACTTTCGTACAGGTTGAATCACTTCTCTCTGCAAGATAGATATAACAATCCTGAAAGATTTGGTGATACTTATTAAAATAATGTTATAATTTAAAAAGAAAGGTAACAACATATTTCAAAATAACTCATTTTTCTTGATATATTGATTTTATTTAAGGAAAAGAAAGTTATAGTCATCTTTAAAATTGCCAATACATCCTAAATCTAGAACACAGAAAGTGTAAATCTTGAAAATAAAATAAAATATAATTAAGAGGTATTTTAAAGACTTGTAAGGAGTCCCCCAACTATTCAACAGATGTTACTTGAGCAACAGATGCAGTTTCAGCAAATACTTCTTTCTTAACTTGCACTTGCATTTGAATAGTCCCCATTGCATGTTTTCATACAGAATTGCCATGTTAGGGTCAAGTTTTTCTGCCTTTGGTTGAGATTCAAGCTTTTAGCTAGGCTTGAAGAATATAAAGTAACCATCAAAAAATACAGAAGTTACTCCCCAAAAATAAAGTAATATATATTCCAGGTGCGTCACAAAGTAAACAAGCTTGGATTTTAGCCACACAAGCCAATATACTCTTGGTTTTTTGATAGTTTAAAGACAGACACAGCTTCTTGGACATGCCGAAGAATATCCCATATTGCTCAAGGTGAGCTACTAATATTTTTTTAAGTCCTCATATATGATAACCTTAACCTTTTACATTTCTTACATAGGTTTTGTATGAAACATAACTATATTTCAAGTTAATTGGTGATCCATGGTAAATGAATCATAATGAAATAGGTATGAATAAGCCCATAATATTCAGAGTTAAAAGGTTCTGTAGTGACACTACAAGGAGAAAATAAATAAATAAATAAATAGCTAACGCAGTTTTAAATACTCATGTAAACCATTCTGGGATTTCAAACCCTAAAAATGCTAAAATACTTCAGTCACAATCACATGGTTAAACCAGTTCATGTCTACTGGGCAATGTCATTTCCATTATATTCACTTGGGTCAAATATTCCTCATCTGTTCATACACTTTGACTAGGATAGCTGAGTCAGGAACAGCAAGACCAGAAACTCTCTTCTCAGGTTTGCTTCATGTAACAACAGCCCCGGTAACACGATGCTCTCTTCTTCCTCACAGAACCCTTCTCCATCCCAGCTCTAGCTGATACAGTTGTCTCTGCATGCTCCGGGATTCTGAATTCCTGCACATTCTCTCACTCTGCCTTCATCCTGACACTTACTCCTCATCCCCTCTTCATGTTTCATCTTCAGCCCTTCCCCCAGTAGCACTGTTTTGCTTTCACTCAGCTTAATCTATCTTCCTGGGCTGCTTTCTGACTTTCAAAAGTAACAGACCTTTTTGGCAATATTTTAAAATACTGAATGTTTAGTTAGCAATTGAAAAACCCAAACTCTTTATCAGACAACTAATTCCTTAAGTCAACTCCAAATTAAGTGTACCTCCATGTCCTGGAGAGTCTACTCCGCTCCAGAAAAGCTACAAAGCAGGTAGAATATGAAAGAGCCTGTGCCACAAAAGGTAGGTTTGGAGCTCTGTAGAAAGGAAACAAGCCAGCCAGCCACCCTTGACAAATGAAATTAAGTAAAGCCCTAGCTGATGCAGCCAATAGTTCAGCCAGTTTAGGCACCTTCTGCAAGCAAATGGAAACAGTTCACCTAAAACTTGAACTGCATTTGGGAGGTGCCTATCTCTCTTTCCTGACTGTCTAGGAAGACAGTGTCTCCGTTAGGTGGAGTGACTCTGGGTTCAGAAAAGTAACATAAAAATCCAGACTACCACAGATCCGCCTTTAGTGACCACGAAGAAAAAATATTGATAAGACATTAAAACTTCATTTACCCTAGTTGATTTATAGCAGTTCCATAGCTAACACAAACAAGGTTAAGGGCAGATCCTTCACACTCACAAAACCGTAATTTGGTAAACAATATTTATTAGAAATACTAACTTATTAAATATTTTATTATCTATCTATAAATCAATTTATCTCACTTCTCCCCCTATTTTGCCTCCTTTGGCCTAAGCAAGGCACAGATATTCAGGCAAAAAAACCATTAGGATTTAACTCATTTCTTAGGATACTGCATTCAACAGCCTAAGTGATGAAAATGTTCAGTGATGACGAAATACATTTTTACTACATTAAGTAGTTAATCAGTTATTACAATATTCTGTAAAACTCTGACTCAATTCAATGTTAACAGTAATTAAAACCTCAAACACAGTACACTCTTTGGCTAAAAACTCAACTGAACTTTTTCCTGGAAGACGACATAAGAATTTTTCAGAAAGCCTATTACTTCTTTGAAGTACAGATCCTTTTTCCTATTTAATGTAATTCCTAAGATCAATAACATCTTTGACCAAAATAAACTGTTAGAAAACACTAGCAAAAACCTTACCATTTTTGTGCATTTTCCAAACTGCTCTCTTCTTTTTTACGTTCTTCTTTAGCTGCCAATGAAAAACATTTCAAAGATATAAATTACTCCCTTACTGTTTTAGAGTTACCCCAGGTTAAACATCTCTTACATTCAAAATTGGATATGTTGCATACTAAATATAATAAAAGGGATAAACATTTGCTAATTTTCAATTTTTATTTATTTCTTGTACCTAAATGAATGCTTATAATGTACCAATAAAGTGTATTGGATTGGAAAAGTCATTTAAAATCCACACTATAATATATAGTGGTAGATATTAATCTGAATAAAAAGCAAAAAATTAAACTTTACTTGGAGATTTAAAAAAAACAACATTAAGCCGTGTATGTTTCTTTATTGTTGCAGACCAGAACTTAAAATTTTAAACCTGTTTTTGCAGCACAAATAATTGGAAGTTCAATTGGAATTGAACAGGTACCAAACATAGTTAACACCAACTGTTCCATATAGCTATCACATTTTGTTCAGGAAGCTGGAAAATGAAAACACATGTACTAAGCTTTAAAAGTATGGTATGTACATGATTTTTTTGAAAAAGCAGCCAAGAGTTTGAAATATGGTTAGTGAATCTAAGACCCTCTGTTACAGAATGCTCACATGAACTACTTAAAAGGATTTGATTTTCAAAGGATGGGCATTCTCTACTTTTGAAAATGTTTCCTGAGCTGCATACTCAAGCAAAGCACTATTTTTTTCACAAATTCATTGTTGATCAATTCTTCTTAACACAGTGGAGCAACTTTAGCTGCGGCAGAATACCACATATGTAAACGAATACTAATATGGGAAAGTTATTCCTATTCCACATTAGAATAATCCTGTAAGTGCAAATGTTAATATAAACAGAATTCAGACACTTCTTTATACAAAGATGAAGAACTGTATCTTTCTGCTGCTCAGTCTATAGGAGTGCTTTGGCTCATTGAAATACAGTTACAAACTTGCGTTTACAGATAAAGCCACTGAGAAATTGAACCTGAATGATTCCGTTTCATTATAAGGCTACTGACACAGAGGTTTGTACAAAGACAGTTAAAATAATTTAAGAACTGGATGACTTCAGAACATTTGCTGTTAACAAAACAAATTAATTTCAACTCATATGTTTACCTATATTGGACAAGTGTATTGGAGATACTTATTCAGATTATTTTAGTATGGCAAAAGCCAGAAACAATGTTGTGTATCCTTTGCAAGGAGAACAATTCATTCTACACCATTATATTCTCCACCTCAAATCTTGGTGGCAAGGCAGCTGCAACTGAAACAGATAGGGCAGTTCTGATTTACTGTGTTCATCTCAGGCTCCTGAGAATTTCAGCTAAAGCTAATCTACTATACTTAATTCATTATTTCCACAACTCTTTCACTTTATATCATTGAAACCAGAAAACATAGTTTGGAATTCTGATGGTTCATCACGATACAAAATTAAGTACATATAGAAATCCAAAGATGGTTAAAAGCTGAACTGTGTATAAAATTGTACACTTTATGATTACATTAATAATTTCTTTCTGGTTGTTAAGGAGATGAAAAATTTTTAAGTGAGTCAAATTTCCTAGCATAACTGCAGTCACAGCTACAACAGAAATTGAGTATTCTCAGGTCCCTGCACATGAACAAGAACGCAATAGCTAACAAGGCCAACATGCTTATATGTTTATAGTTAGGTGGCAAGACCTGACTTACTGTTTTTTAATCTTGAAAGAACAGAATAAGGGAAGATAGAGGAAAGAAATTTTAATTATAGAAAGCAGAAAAAAGGTGTGATTTCTAGGAAGGAACACACAAAGTTTACATGAATATAACAATGTGTGTGTTTGTGTACCAATAAAGGAAAAGAGGAAGGAAGAAAACAACTGTATTATATGATAAACAGTATTTTCCATATTTTTAATTATAAGCATGTCTACCAGGGAACTATTTAAAAGCATTTATTTGAAATGTAAATGTTAAGACTTGTTAAGAAAACAAACAAAGGACTCTATGCAACAAATTCTAAGTAAATAGGAGTTACAAATACTACATAATGTGTAAGACAAGAAATCAGAGCAATTCTCTAATCTTCCATACAATTTCTAAGTAATCTTCCACTCAGAATTTGTAATATCCTGCTCTTTTTCTCCCCCTCCTGCAATAACTAACACTATCAATGTTTACAGTAAAGGTTTCCATGAAACATTGTATTTTCCTCAACAGAGTCCTCAAAGCCCCATACTGAAGCTATCAATCCTTGTCTTAATTCGTGGAAGTACTGAAAGCAAATAAAATGAATTACATAAATGAAAGAACTTTCTTTTTATTTCTCTGGAAACACCACATTTGCTTGCACAGAATGTCCCTTTTGCTGAAATGGGATCATGTAATTAATTCTTTCATCCTTTGACCACAGGTTCGATTTCAGTTTCCTCAGTTTGCTTAAGAATATAATAACAGCTATATCAGATTGGCACAGGGATTCATCTAGCCTAATATCCTGCCTCTGGCAAGGCACTGATGCAGGCGCTCAGTTAGAGCTAAGGACCAGGACAAACACAGGATCCTTCCCCTGAGTGTTCTCTGGAGGTTCTGTAGTTCATACAAAATGCCTTCTGCACTGGGTGTAATTTCAATGTAATTCTCAATGGATTCTTTCCCAAGAACTTGCTCATTCTCTCCTTAAGCTTTGATAAGCTTTTTAGCTTCTACAGACTGCTGTGGCAAGTGTTCTATAGCCTAACTACATGTAGCACATTTCGTTTGGTTTGAAATGGACTCCTGATATCACTCTATTTCTTGTATTGGAGAAGAGCAGGACTGCAGTGAACACTGAAATACACTGACTACTGGGATTAGCTTTTTGATTAGGATAATTTTGAAGCAAATTTCCTCACTGTGCCCATTTATTGAGCATTGACTTGCTTTGCAGATAAGTTCTAGTGCTTGCAAACTAATTTTCATTAGGAGGAACCTAAACAGGAAGCTGCTCAGCAAATGCACTCCAATACTTAATACGGACAAAAAGACCAAAATAATGCTTGAGCCTTCAGGCAGCTTTGAAACACATAAGTTGGAAATGTTCGCCTCAGATTAAATCTAACTCAAAGCTTAAACCTCTACTGTAACCACAATGGTCTCAGCTGCTTCAATCTGCTGATCCAATCCTACTGCATGAAACTATTCCATAATGCAGTGGTAGATATTCCACATTACATGTATACAGATTACATAGAGGTCCTTCAAAATGACTTCCCATAAGCTGCATTTGGTAAGGAGACTCCCTTCTGTCTGGCCTTGGAGTCATTAGGCTTGACCAGCTTTGAAAATGACAGGGAACTGTCAAATGTAAAGTTTGCTGTCTGGTCTCACATCTAATGCAAGTTCTTAATATGCTCAACTGGTTGGATTTGGTTAAGTCCATATCCTGAATAAAGTATCAGATCCTGTCATATGACAAGCAGACATTATTAATCAATATCTCTTCTTTGAATATAGATATGAAAGCCAGGATCAATTAAGAATGTGTCTTTCTACAGACAAGAGCTTTGAAAGGAAAACAGCTATTTACAAAATATGCAGTTCTAATTTGCTGTAAGAATTGTCTTTTGTAATACAGAGAGCTATAGCTCTGAAGAGCAGCCACTAGTCTTATTCATCCTGCTTTCTATATTTAGCTCAAAGAAAAAGAGAATGAATGGACTATGATCTTATGAATTTGCCTTATGAACCTGAGATATTTCTGGTGACTTCCTTTTACTGAAATGCAGAAGTAAGCATTTGAAGAGTAATGATCCTGTAATAGTTCTGAGAGTGAAACAGTACTAAAGTGAAACGGTAAACCCCCACCCCCAACTTATTTCTTCCACATATTCTACTTGCTGAGGATGGATCAGCATGCCAAACACTATTTTGAGAATGAGGAACTACCAGAAAACATTTATTTTTAATGGGTCTAATATATGCATAGCAGCTTCCAGTTACAACAGAACCAAGACCTGCATCAGGCTACTATGAAATAGTTCCCCAAACAGCAAAGGAAAGAAGATATTGGATACTGGCACAAACTGAAAGTTGGAGAAGGTCAGTAACTAAAAGAGGCAAGCACAGGATGATGAAGGACAAAGAAAGAAAAATGGGTAGACACAACTGCACAAAAATCTCACAGTTACTTCTGCCACTCTAGTAAAAATTTTTAACACTTAATAGGTCTGACTGGATAAACTTTCTGGTATTTCTCTCTGACCTTAAATATATGAATGCATGTAAGAAGGATAATTCACACAAGTCTATTGATTTAGTTGTACCCATTACAGCTGTTTTGTTTTTCACTATCTTACTATTTTCAGAATTGAAATATCTGATGCATAACTTTTTAGAACTTTTCTAAGCATTCTGGAGCAGACAATCTTCAAAATTATGAGAACATTCAGAGAAGTACTAGTTAGAATGAAGACGTCAGAACCCTTATATTCCAAGCCTGAGTTCATGTAGTTAAAAAACGTAAGCTTCATGAACTTTTAGAGACTGGTAAATTATAGGTTTTTCTGTGGGGGAAAAAAAGTCCCACCCTAAACTAAGGTATTTGATTTTTTTGCCCCAAAGAAGGAAATAGATCTTTTCCAACTCATGTCTTTCAACCAACCACAGTTAAGATTAATACAGAATCTAGGATAGACATAGACAAAAAAACCCCGAAAAACCAACCCCAAACCCAGACAGCAAACCCCCTAATGACATTCCTCTCTGAATTTTATAAAGCCTGGACAGAGGCTGTTAAAACAGTGACAAAAGGTTATTATGACATTTTCTAGGCTCACAAGAACTCACTTTCCTTATTAGTCAAGACTAAAACCTCTTAAGTAGTCATGCTGAAAGGTAGTCAAAAGATGAAACCCACCCTAGAAACATACTAGCCCCTTAATCAAGGGTTGAGGAAAAAAAGTATATCCCCAGAGACGTTCAGTTGGGTTATCTTTTTCCAAAGTGCCAAATATCACATTCTGTGACATTACCGAGTAAGGAGAACAAGCAACAATAGAACTTATTTTCTTGGTCTTTTTAGAGCATGAAGACATACCTCCATCTGATAACAGAGATTGAAATCTCTTAGAAATCATCCATTGCTGATATACTTGGGTATCAGAAGCTCAAGTCAGGCTAAAATCTCCATATATGTGTATCTCCACTGTCAAGTACAATTGTCATACAAGGGAAACTGTTCTTAATAACCCTGTTTAATCAGGGACTATGTAGTGTGGAAGAAAAAACTCAAAGGTGGCCTTCTAGGTGGGTAAAAAAACTAGAGAGGATCATCACAGGCAACACAGATGTTCTCTATTTTTGTACAAAATTCTAGACATGCTTCAGAAAAAACTCCTAGATACTACAGTAACACAAAGAACAGCAGGATCAACAGTGGCGTGAATTTAGCCTCCTTTTTGGTTTCAATAGATCTGTTACCAGTGAAACTTTCCAAATAGACTTAATTTTTAAGTAATCCTTTACTCAAGACTTCCTGGACTGCAAGTAATAATATGGAAGACAAAATTTTCACAGGGGTGTTTGCTAGCTAGCACATGGCAGTTCTTTGAGCTGCAAAGAACTATCATGGTCAATGTAATGAAAGTGTGCTTTCCTAAGGATTGTTATTTTAGAGTCCTGGTGGGTTGATCCCAGCCAGTAGTTATGCACCACACAGCCACTCGCTCACTTGTCCCCCTTCCCCTGCAGTGGGATGGGGGAAAGAATAGGAAGAGCAAAACCAAGAAAAATTTACAGCTCAAGATGAAGACAGTTCAATAAGTGAAGAAAAGGGGAAGAAAAAAACAAGTGATGCAAGGCAATCACTCACTACCTAGCCATTTTTGGAGCAATGACTACCTCTGCCAAAACCCTTTCCCCTCCTTTTTATTGTTGAGCATGACATCCCATGCATGGAATATCCCTTTGGTGAGTTTGAGTCAGCTGTCTGGGTTGTGTCCCCTTCCAACTCTTGCCCATCCCTGGCCTACCTCCTAGAGGGACAGAGTGAGAAAAGGAGATAGCCTTGACAATCTGCAAGTGCTGCTCAGCAATAGCCAAAACACTCCTGTGTTATCAACACTGTTTTAGCCAGAAATCCAAAACACATCCCCATACCAGCTGCTATGAAGAATATTAACTCCATCCCAGCCAGACGCAGTACAGCAGCACATAGCTATACAGAAAAATCATTGTAGAGGAATCCTAAGATTTAGATCAATTGGATCATTTGGACAGGTTTTATGCATAAAAATCAAGTCTATAGATATTTTTTTACTATAGCCAAGGTGTCCAGCCACTTGATTTATCATGTTAAACAATCTTTAGTTTTCATTGCAGTATGAGGTTTTATTGTTTAGCTGATGATAGCAAAGCCAACTGCCTGTGGCTAACAATTAATACAAAGTATTCATAAGTATCATCAACATCCCTTTAATCTTTTTATTATTAGTGTGAATATGAATGCAAGAGAATATACAATCAGAAAATGGATCATCTCTATTTTCCTTTTTTTTGGTCATTTTGTCATTTTTTGTCATTATCAAACTGGAATATACTGTATTTTGAAAACATGAAAATTGCAGTATGGAAATCGGGGGTTTGGAATTGTTAAAGAGACGGAAATTCAATTTGTAATTTAGTATCATATGCTACCAGGATTAAATTTTTCACATCTCATGCAGACTGAATCTAATTTTAGAACCGTTTTACCTTGTGAAAACACATCCTATAATAAAGCGTATAGCAACAGAGGGTATAAAAGTTCTCAGAAATTAGGTACTCACAGTAAAAATGAACTTTGTAATTTCAGACATTTGTAATTTTCATTCTAATTGTTGAATAGGCTTTCTCAATAACCTTATTTTTTTTTTAGCAGTTTATGAAGTTTCAGAAATTCTAGAGGAGGTGTGTATCCTGTTCTAGGAAGAGATATACCCAAGAAAAATCCATCTAGAGCTATATATAAAACCTGAATTTCCTGCTATTTCTCCATTATTATATTGAGTTACTTTTAATATAACTCTGTATTTTGAGAAATAATATTACCTTTAAGTTAGTTCTATACAAAAGAATTCTTATTACTTAAGAATTGACTTAATCTATAAACATAGCAAGCAGGAGAGTATACATATAGTGTAAAACATTTTCCATTTTATTTTGGTTTTTATTGTACTGTATTCAATTTCAAATTTGAAAAATACATACTTAATATGACTGCAAATTATTTCACGTGGCTACAGTCCACCATTCTCATGCGGAAGCTTTTTTTGACTTATAAAAATTTTATATTTCAGAAATAATAAAAAAACCTATGTGTTCTATGTGCAGATTCCTAGCAACTGATTTTTCTAATATGTATTACTTGATTAACTTTCTTTAGCTAGTTACTAACTTCTAATTGGCATGCTTTATCAACTCATAGAATTCAACAGACGGCCTGGAAATTACATGTAAATACTTCATTGTATGTCTAATATAGTTTTCTATTCCAGTATATTAGAATGCAAAAAATCCTCAAAACAAACGATCCCACGCCCATCAAGAGGTCTTTCTTCTATGGTATCAGTTAAGCAAGAAGGTCTGGGAGCAATGGAATCAATGAAATTTGGCCTATTGTGGATCTGTATTTTAGAGTTAGTTCCCAGATGGATTCATTAATGTTTAATTAAGGGTTGAGTTCATGATACAGCCTTTCTCTCCCTGGAAGGCTAATAGGGTCACTCTTGTTTATTTAGCCACATATTTTCATTGAGATTTTAGGAGCTTAGTATCTTAGGATCTCTAACTCTGTCACATTTGGTCAAAATTGGCCAATGCATTAAAAATTATTGGCAGGGGAACAATCAACGGGCAGTGTGATCACTTAAGCCTTGTTTCCTTTACCTCTTCGCTAAATTAGAAAATGTCACATTTTTAACATGGGATTTGGCTATGCAATTTTTTTTAGGTGGTTTAAATACTGGTATAGACATCTTAAATCCTTTCAAAACAATTTTCAGAACACTTGCTGCCATGAGGTCTTAATCATGCTTCCCTGAAACAGTCCTTACTAGTTTATTTTCCTTTGCAGTGGTACAAAAATTGTTTTTAACTAAGAAACCCACATCCAATGATGAAAATGTATGTATGTTTCTATTGTACAAAGAGCCTCTGGGCAGTCTTGGAAAGCTGCTTAACAAACAAGTTTCCCCAAAAGTAATCAGGAATGTTAGTTACCAACCTGTATCTTAGGTACTGGGCAAGGACTAATTAATTAACATTTACCATACTGAAACTGTTAGACATTATAAAAAATTCAGTATTTTTAAGGTTAGCAAACCATAACAAATTTTAAACATTTGTATACACACAGAGGCACACAACACCAGCAGAATGCACTCAAGCAACACATTCAAGAAAGTGTTTATTATCATAGGTAATAAAAAACCTAGGAAATTATGCTTTCTTTTAAAAGTGATAATGCTGTCTATAAATGTGCCAGAAAAAGTGTTGAAGGTCATTTTACCAGAACATTAGAACTAACTACGAAGAAAAAAAAATTATTTATTTTCAGTCTTAAACTTCTTAAAATGTGTGTTTCTTAGTACGATGCTTCTATTGAATTCCAAGAGAGTAGTTTTTTAAATTAAAGCTATTTTTTCAGTTAGCTTCTACACAAAAAGGTAATTGTTTCATTAAAATTAGGACTAACATTAGTCTTACTTTCCTGTGTTCTGGTGTTATTAATTACAAAGCAAGAAGTGGCGTTACATTTTTCAATTTATTCCAATTAAATTATTTGAAACTGCATTCTGTTAAAATGCAATCAAACCATTAATCTGTCATTCTCCCACACTTGTGGTTCCAGAGAATAAATATTTTTTAAAGCCTATTAGTACTTAAACACTATAGAAATATATTCTAATTCTAATTTCTTTTTAATAAACTCTTATAAGGTTGTGGTCTAATTCCAAGATTAATCTTTGAGATGACTAAATGTATCTAAACAGTTTATGGAACTGAAAAATTAGTTCTATTCCTTTCAAACAGAACAAGGTTAAATCCAATCTGTTCCGTGTTTGGAAAAAATAACTATCCAGATTATCTGTTACTACAATCTCCTGTTGTAAGCAAAAGTAAAAACTTGAAGTATCAGCACATTTTTATACCAAGGACAATACTTTTGATAGTTGAATGATTATTAAAATCAATAAGAAGCAAGAGGTCTTCTCAAAAACAGAAGGATCTGAAAAAAAAAAAAGTTAAATTGATGGTGAACCAACAACTAATCTGGTGGGTAAAGAATGAATAATTATACAAAAATAATTAGATCAATTTCAGAAAAGCTTGTGAAATTTGTGGCCTGAAAACTTTTAGGAGAGAAAAGCCATAGCGTTGCCTCCTCCTGTGGAATGGTAACAATGATTTATGAAGCTAAAGTCATTTCTGCTGATTGAGCTCAGTCAAGATTGGTTTCACATGATCAGCTAAAGTACAGCAATGCGTGATGTGTAGTGGCCCCACATGTTTGAACACACTAGGACATGCTCTTCTAGGTGATCCAAAGGATGGGGGTGGGGGGTTAAAGGCTGCTGCTTTGTTTTCCATACATTTTCCCCTCATTAGGATACACTCCTCCTGCAAAGTAAGCCACTTCTGGTGGTCGGGAGCAAAGTCTCATTGTAAATGCACAGCAGGATAGTGGCAAAGCTGAGATTAATTCTCCATAGATTTATATAGACCTTTCTCACTGTTGATTGCTTGTACTGTTTCAAAGGTGCGTATGTTGCCTTTTTTTATTGCTGGTTACTGACTTTATTCCAGCATATGGTGGTTGGCGCCATGACACAAAGTGAACATTTTATACTAGAATTAAAGTGGATATTTGACAGTTTCTGTCAGAAAGTTCAGAGCAAAGAATTTGTGAGACAAGATTTATTGCATATTTTATATGGGACACATCTGTTTCTTTGCTACGTTTTTGTTTAAATAAAAAAAGCAATGAAGGTTCTTTAAGAAACAAAGACTGTCAATAAAAAACATGAACAGAAAAACTACATTATTGAGAATGAATTTAATCATTCTGACCTTCTAAAAATGTGCTGCTTGGAAGTATGACAGTCACCTTCCCCTTTTTGTTCAGCTGTATAGATGGGATGGGGGAGGAAAATTTCAAGCCCAAACTGATTCTCAAATACACAGCTACCCATATTTAAGGGTAAATCAAATAAAAATGAAAATCAAATTAAATCTCAGTGTTGATATCAGATATTCACATTTAAAAGTAAGGTGAAATATTAAGGTAGATTTTGCCTATTATTATTTTTTTAGCATCCATAACTGCACTTCAGTGGCGTTAAATGTGCCAAATGAACACTTCTGGTTTTGAAAATGTCTTATAAAACTACAGATTAGGTATACAAGGTATGCAGCAAACTTCTCCACATTTACTTATTAACATCACTGAACCTGATATATGTTGGCCTCTAAAGTTCAGTGGGTTAGTCTTCATCATAGTCAAATCAAAACTGAATTTGGAGAACACCTAGCAGGATCCTGTTTAAGAAAAAAAATAATGCATGCTGTATATAAGAGAGAAAAATCCTTGCAATAAAACTCTGAATTTTTAACAAACAACCTTCCTGTTTATAAAGTTCCATATTTAGTATGAAAGCCTAAGATTCAGCTTGAGAAATATGAAATTTAAATAGGTAGAATTAAAGAAGAAAGCGCAAGTACAAAATAATTAAATTCTATTGCTCAAAAATCACATAGGTCTTTATGAAAAACACGAGTCTTATTTAACTTTTACTTAAAGAACACATCAACAGAAAACCCAACTCTGTTGGACTACATACATTCTACAAAAATGGTTATGATAGATTGTTAAAAATATCACAGTCATAATATAGGCTTAATTATTTCCCAAGCAAAAATGTAGTAATTTCCTCTACAAAATCACAAATACTTGTCAAATGATTTCATACTACCAATGTATTTAATTCTTGGCTTTAACTCAAAGTTCTTCTACAACTTAGATTTATGCAAGAAAGTTTATCTAACTACGAGTTTGAAAGGCCTGTAATTTGAAACAAAATGTAAAAAAGAGGCAAACTTGGACCTGCAATATTTCTCCTTCTTGCCACAAATAAAATACATGATAGTAACTTTCAAAAGTCTTTTGTTAGGATTCTTTTAATCAATGCTTTTACAAGAAACACCAAAATGCATTCAAGTACTAGGCATACATTTTTCTGAGCTTGCCTTCTTTGTGATAAACACATAGAAGAATATATTTTTTAAAATGATCTCTAAATTTCTAAATAGAAAATCTACTAATCTTCTTATGGGGAAAGGATGATGGGAAAAGTAAAGCATGTGTGACACATTAGTCAGGCCATTTAATTCATTCCTAGAAAGCACTCAGATACTACCACGATGAGAGAAATCAGAGCATATACAAAAGAAAAAAATCTCATGTTTAAGACTGGGAAAATAACAAGAATTATTATTGCATCTACTTGATCTATTTTGCTTTTTTACTGCTTGCTTATTGTCTGTTGAACTCTATGCTGGGAGCATCTGGATATTTTTTCCCCCCACAGTGGATGTAAACACTTTTACATTGTTTGTGTTTATCCTCACGTAAAAGGAAAGAAGAGAATATGAGTATTACATGCCAGGCCCAGGGAATGCGAGTGCAGCTGCTAAGCCCATGACTGCAGACTTTCTGCTCGCTGTACCTGTGTGCCTTATTATTTCCTTATTGTTTATGAGGTACCTCCTATCTCTTGGAAATGGCTTTTACTCAATAATAATAGTAGGTCCATGCGAAAGGTAAACAGAAAAATAGAAATATACGATCATTTAACTGAAATCCTAAAAAATGAAGGCAATTCCAGCTGACCTAGTAGTAGAGGAGTTAAATATAATTGTATTCATAGTCAAAGTTTTATTTTACTACCACTTTGATTCGATCTTATCTATTTAAAACCACCAAAACTATTTCTGAGAATGATAATTAACATAAACCATACTAATACCATCTGTATCTAAATTAATTCTGCTGTAATAACCCAGTTATAATGAGCTTAATTCCTCTTTGTTTTTTTCTCCATGAGAACAAAAATGTCTTGAACGGACTTAAAAAAATCATATACAGAGTAAAAGTAATAATATACTTTGGAACTTGATGCATCTGCATCTATAATGGCAGAATATTCTTTACATCAAATATTTAATAGGACAACTTATTTTACAACATTTTTGGAAATGTTATAAAATGTTGGGAAATATTTTTTTAAATTTGAAAAGAAATTTTAAATATTGAGACAATGTACTTCATCCACATCAAGACCAAACCAATATCAAATTACATTAAAAAGAAAAATGACTGGCATTTAAAAGGCAGGAAAGTCGAAGTTCCCCTATCATTATTTCAAACAGAAATGTAGAGTCAGCTCTCCTAATTAAGCTTTGGGATTCTCTGTCCTAGGAACTGCCCAATTACATGGAAGCAAAGAATCCATGATGTGGAAAGCTTAAATCATCTTAATCGTAAATATGCCTTATCCAACTCCCATTCAACTCTAAGCCAATGCTGGGTCAGGCTCTCGTGCAGAACTCAAGATAAGGAAACACGTTATAAACATTTACTGATTAACTGTACTGATAACTCTACAGATAATCAAACCACATTTTACAGAGCAGTTTTTCCTTTTAGCATTATATACTTTAACATTTAAAGTTTTCTGCTTGGCCACAGAAGCTACGCTGTTGTGTCTAGTCAGGTATCCCTGTGTGTGCAAGGGCTCTAGGACCCTCTCTGATGCTATATTCCGTTCCAGAGATGGCAACACTTTGCGGAGGGAATTTTCAGACTATAAGGCATTCTCAAGATGAAAGACTTCATGCGCATGCTTTGTACAAATAGTTATAGCCTGTAGCTGAAAAGAGGTCCTTCAAGAAGTATTTTTAGATTCTTTCAAAACAGATGACTTCGGACAAAGTTTAGATAGCTGAAAAATCCTGATACTAAAAAGTTTGGATTGATTTATGTGCCATGAAAGAAGTACTGTTCCAATCAACTCCATACATACATCTCTTAAGAGAAATAAAACTACCGATTTCTCCAACTCAGTCAAGGTGTTCACAAAGCAGCACTTTAAGGGCTCTTTGTAGGACAAAGGTACATTTTTAAATATCTTGTCTTGGCATCTGAAAGCATTTAGGCACAAGGTTATCACAGAAGAAGTTGCAGGAGAGGTTGAATAATGATCTGAAGTTAGACTTTTCTTACATTTAGGACAAGTCTGTCTTTTATCACACCTGCAATTGTACAACACTGCATCATCCGTATGTTTTTACTCTGTCATTCTCCAATTTTGAGAGTTTAGTAGCAACTTGGTGCTTTGTCTTTTAACTAGTTCAAATTTCTGAGAATTGCCCTATGAACATTGTGATTATTTTTGTTCTCAAAACAAATGGATCTGGTACATCCTCTTCAACAAGTTTGGGTGTCAAATTTATTTATCTTTTTTCTTAGAAAGAAGCTTCCTTCTGATGGCTATTTCCTGTCCGGCCTACAGATTTTACCTGTTATCATTGCTTAAAAAAGGAAAACAGAGTTTACTCCATAACAGAACCTAATCCAGAGAGCTCCAATTTCTTGCTGAATTTTTCAGCATCTAGTATTTTTATCAATCATGCTCAGAACCATTAAAACAGGATATTCATTTCTTTGCACAGATACAAAACATGACTGAGAAAAATGGCCAACACACCAAAAGTACGAAAGTCTACAGAGATATTCTACATAAATGCATATCAGATTAAGTATGTTGTTGTCATAATCAGTTTGCATTATGGTAGCAGTGAAGGATATTTCCAAGCTTAATCCAAAGACTATGGTGTGAAATTACAGAGTCCAAGGGACAAACATAAAGTGAGACTGACCACTGTGATGGTAGGTATTAAAGTCTTTTGAGAGCAAGTGTGTTTGGGCCTTTCATTATTTATTATGTGCATTAATCTCTTCTATCCAATCCTTTCCAGTTCTGAAGTCTGCTCTTTCCTTGCAGTAATATCTTCCATGTATGTAAGCACTTGCTCATAGGATATATAATCTAAAGTAATTAACCAGTGGGCAATCCTGATTTCTTGCCAAGGAAAGCTTTGAAAGGGATTTAAATTATATTAAATTGCATTGTTCACTGACTTTGGATATCAGCACAAAGACATGGATGTAAATAGCAGAGCAAATTCAGATAAACTGGATGCTAGTGGCGTTGACTGCAGTACAGAGAATAACGACACAAGAAGGTAAGTAGGTAAATAGGAAATCATGCAGGAAATTCATAAGAATACAGGAAAGAAGAAGAAAGATGCTGGACTAAAAGAATAGCCTAATAGGATCCCTGTGAAAAACCAACATATACAACCTGCAGTTCTGTTTTCCTATAAGCCTATGATATAGGCTCTGGAAGAAATCCAGTGGAATTGAACAGAAAATAAGGTTTTCAATGAGAATTTAAAGAGAATGATAGACTCCAGACAGCTGATAGTGGTTATACTAAAGTTACCATTAATACTAGGTATAGATTTTATAACCATCATATACATCACAATTTTTTAAATTAAAGGTATCAACACTAACATTCATTATGTCTCTCAGTTGCTATTAATAGGAAATCCTTCTCTATCACAAAATGTCAGTGATTTTGCAGCAGCCATGGTAATTCAAATTGAAAAGAAGCTAGAAGGAACTGTTGTCCCTAGGAGATTCTTTCCTTGACTTCTAAGAGAAGATGACATTGCATTTTCAATTACAAGTCCTTCTAAATTACATTCATACTACATATTCTAAGGGAGTGTAACCCTCCAATTTTTATTGTAAGTCATGATATTGTGGAATGAATTATAGCAAGCTGATGTATATCTGTCTCAAAAATAATCAATTGAAAGTTTCCTGAAAAGTGATAGTTTTAATTAACATCAATTTTCAGGACTTTGATGCTGGTAATTCTTCTGGTAGTATAGGAGGAAACATTCATTTCAGAGCAAATTCTTGTTCTTTGAATCAGCTCACTGTCAATATTGCATTAGTTAGAGGCATATGGATGCAATCACATTCCAGGACACCTTATTTGGTGTCTTATTGACCGAGGCTATTGTCTAACTATACAATCACAAGAGTACCACAGCAATAAGGTTCTGTGCTTTGCAGACTCATGCCAATTTATGTAAATCACTCTTTCATCTGTTTAAATACAACGATCTTTGAGTGATGAAAACAGTTATGACTGTCACAAACAGTTTGAAAGATTAAAGTAATTCTGCTGCTGGCATATAAAACAGCGTTCCACATCTAAACACAAACTTTGCCTGGTCTGTAATGTCATTGCTGGGAAGGATAAGAAGTTTAAAGCAAACATTATCACTGCGAGGAAGTATGACATATTTTTCATGTTTGACACTGGACATAAATATCCTCCCACACTGTTTAATGTGAGAACTGCATATGTGTGGCAGAGATAATAAAACATCTCAGTGAAAACAAATGAAGGGAAAAAAAGAGTTATGATAAGTAGAACAGAAAATAAAGCTTTGAAGTTAAAAGTCTTCATATTTGTATGGTTTATTCACAAAAGGAAGACTCGGTATTTGACATGCAGACTGGATAGTCACAGAATCTGCAAGAGAGTCCGACGTCCTGTAGAACTGGTTATCTTTACAGAGATACGTTCTTTGGTTGACAGAAGCAGCTTCATAATTGCAGGTAACAGAAAATCAGGGCAACTGTAAGATCCTTCTAAGTGTTACTGCTCTTCTGCAGTTGTTTACACACCATATTTCAAAAGGCAGCTGTTACTGAAATTCGGTGCTCTTAAAACTTGTTCTTGATTTTCTTGCTTCACTTATTCAGCATTAAAATGTTCAAGAGCTTGACAAATAAAATGGAACACAAGTACCATAATCCAATATGTAGATTAAGGTAGGGGAGTACAACACTAGTGGGAAGACAAGCACGTGACTTAGTTTCACGTGCAGTTTTAGAATATTTTTCTTTCTTTCTGTTAATATTCTCCTCGGGGAGAAAAGCTATATTTTTATTGCAGAGAAGCAAGCATTTTAAATATTGGGGTTTCCGATATTTTGGGAAGTGATTACAGGCAAGCTCTACCAAACTGCTATTAATAAGGACTTAAAACATAATCTCTGTATCTGTTTTAAAAACAACAATATAATGTTGTCAGACTATTGAAGGAAATAAGTGCCAATGTAAATTTCTTCCTAATCTTTGACTGTATTAACATTTATAAAGGTATGTCCTGTTGACAGTAAGAGAGAAATAAAAAATATTATTGTATTGTGAAAATGCTACTGATAATAGTGTCTTGGAGTATTCTTGCCTTCTGATTCACTGCTACTAAATGACGTTAGAATCCTGCTTAATACTTCATAGACTGCTTTGATTGAAAAGCCGTACAGTGTTGAGTGGAAAGGCTTTTTTTGCTGTAATATAGCAAATTCTACTGTCATCCTCCTACACTCAAAATACTTACAGGGCTATAAGGTAAGAAAGGAACATTGCTTTCCCTGGGGTAATACAACAGGTGCTACTAGATGAAGAGAATAAATCACCATGTATGAGCACCTATAGCACAAGAACAACATTTAGGATGGAATGTTTATATATCGAGGAACAAGTAGGAAATAATCAACAAGAAACTGAAAGTCTGTCAGCTGAAATATACACAGCAGAGTTAATGAAAAGTTGGTGGCATAGGTTTCTTATATGAAAGTGATTGTAGAGATGGTATTTTAAGTGTTGTTGAGGAAGAAAATGGAAACAAGTAAAGTTGGGTGAAAATAAATTTAAGATGGTAACAAGTAATGTGATAATAAAATTATTTGAGTAGGGATATTAGGAATGAAAACCAACAGTAATAAAAATATCTTCCTGGATGCTAGCTTGAAATCAAGATCTAAATGTTTTATGGTTTCAATTATTTGGTTAAAAGAAGTCAAATATACTTCAACAAGGTTTCACTTAGAACTCTGTGACCTAAAACCCAGTGATTGCAAATAAAGAATCAGTATTCCATCTTCTTACTGCTGAACAGATTTGTAAGAAAATACAGAATCACAGTATCCAATGAGAATTTTTTACTTAAAAAGAATAAATTATTTTTCTGGAAATAAAGTTATGAAGGTAGAACTGATAGAGGCACGAAGGCATGGAGACATGCATGAGAAAGGAATGCAGTTGCAGTAACCCAGATCAAACAATTCATGTGAAATTGCTTCACACATTTGACAAGGCCAAGCGCTAGCTCGCTCTGCCTTTTTAGGCAGCCAGGTATGTTACGGAAACACACAAATCCTCCTGTTTATCCTCCCTATTCTCATGTAAGAGAGTGTAGCAGTTTTGATCAGAGTTTCAGGCCAGCACGCATGGATGTTGTTTTTTCATAACATTTCTTAAAATCCCCCAAATAATAATATAAAAGAGAAAGTAGTTAATGTACAAGTGAAGGGGGTTACCCTTAATAGAATTTATTTCTTATTTTCTTTCCCACTGGACTACCTCAACAGTCCTCTGTGCAGCATTCCAACAGGCAAATGAGGAAACGTGAATCAAAGCTCCTGCACCAGAAATATATTAAAAAGCGCATAGACTGGATGCGTGCCCAGGTAGATACTGCAGCCTGGCTAAAATTATTAAGAAGAAATCACTCAGCAGTAAAAATCAGATTTACTGACATTTTCCATGTGGCTGCTAACCTTGTCTGAAAAATGCACTACCTCTTGACATAATGCTGCGGTGAGTACCTTGGTCTATGAGTCTATTTTTCTGTTGCAGAGTCCCATGACTGCACGGTGTTCTTTTATGTAGTATAAGACATACAGAAGTTGTAGCAAAGCAATGAACTTAACCAATGTTTCCTAAGTGCTAGGCTAGAATTCTAAACATAGAACAATTTCTTTTACTATGGGATTAATCTCAACAGATCTACTCTATTTGACAAATCCCTCCCTCTCCATCTTGCTCGTTACCTTCGACACTTCAGAGTATCATGTGCCTTTCCCAAATAGCTTTGCTTTTCACTATTAATGATTTTCAAAAACTGTTCTGTCTTGACATCAGGCTACTTGCTTCCCAGACTCTGCTGTAAACTAAATTAATTCCTCTAATAGCAAAGTCTTCCCCATCAAGATGCTTTATTCTTAGCGAAATGGAGAGAGGCAGCTACGCTTTTCCTAAGTTAACTGCTATTGAAGCATAAAGACTTTTTAATTTGCACATTCCACTATATGAGGGAGGAAATCGAGCCCAGATTACAGTTTTTACATACTTTCTGACCTGGAACCAATGAAGGGGAATTTGGGACCAGATTTTGTAAGATCCTGAATGAATCTGTGTTATGCACTTCCACACTTATTAAAATGGACAAACAATATGAAATAGTCAAGCAGTCAATCGGCAAAATAAGAAACTAACTTTGTTAAGGCTAGTCGCCTACTCCTGTATGTCATTTACTTTCTGGTTTGTATTATTCTTGAGAGAATGCACAAGGAGAATAAAAAATGTCAAGAAAGACTAACACCAATGGCTACTGGCCAGCATCCTTTCTAGTGAGCTTCATAGCTGCAGTAATGAAACTCTTTCTTTTCTCCTTTTCAAAATAGAGTATTTTGTATCTTTCTCATATCCATCTAACTATTCTGATTTTTTTTGTGTGAGATAGCTTTGTATCAAAAGATGAGTTTTCTTCTAAGCAATTCTGAGCAAGAATTTCATAAATTAAGAACTCCAAATCAATCATTAATTTCATTATTTCAAAGTTCTTTTTGCATATCATGGCAAATTAAATGAAAAACATTACAAACATGTTTCTGAAAAAAACCCATACAGTAATTCCACTGGAAATACAGTAAGTGTATAGTAATTTATAGTAATTCTTAGGTCTCCATATTATAGTAAAACTAGTATAATTTGTTGCATACAATATAATTAAATCTACTAAAGATTATTTCCACTTTGAGGATAATCTAAGCCCTTTTCAAGAAGCATGGGCATATCAAATACAGCTAATGGAGCATTAACACAGTTTACACATGATGTCTTTCATGTGGGAATCACAAAGTACTTGACAAAGCTTATCTTTCACTACATCAAATAGCAAGAATCATTATTTAACATTCTGTGTACCAGAAAAGTTGAAACGCTCTCTGAAAAAGAGATTAACCAACTATTCTAGCATATGAGAGCATCACATGTCAAGTAGCTAAACTGGGAATAGAACCTAAAGGTTCTGGCACCTAACTCCCTGTTCAAGGCAGTAGGCTACATTACATCCAGTTACACATAACAGCACTGACATCAGCAGAAGTACAGTTTATCCCCCTAGAATTTTAGAATGTCAGTCTCCATAACACTCTCACTGTTTTTTGTTACAACACAGCAAGTATTAGATTTAATTGGTATTAATTGTAATTAGGAAATGTAAACAGTTCAGTTTAAGCAAATCAATAAGTTTCTTTTTCTTACAGTATTTCCAACTTAGTATTGACTAGAAATGATGGGAAATTGTGCCTATGAGAAAAACCTGAATATCTATGAGTTCCAGCCCTATTTTCAAGCCAGAAGTTTCAGAAAAGCATCTGAGCCTTGGATACTTGCTGTGAGCTGGCAGAAAGATAACAGAGAACTTTTTGTTACATTTGCTTAAACCAGCCACAACTGTTTTTTAAACAAACAAAACTGAAAGCAGATGCTTAACGGATGCTCAGTATTATCAGTTAACTCCTAATGTCAGAGAAGCAGCTGAGTTTCCAGACACTTATCTAAACTGAACCTCTGAGCTTGACATTTGTCCAATGCCTATTCTAGTACCCTAAATCAAGATGGCTTTCTGTATTATTTTTACCTCTCTTCAGTGTAGAATTTTATAGGATTTCCATTCTAACACCACAGAAAGTACCATCCACCAATTATAAAGATTCAAATCAATCAGGTGATTGAAGGAGAAATAGGGTCAATAATTATAGGATCTGACAACCTACTGACAACTCATCTCAGAAAAACGTAGACAAAACAGAAATGTCAAAAGATGATAAGTTAAATTAGACAAAATTAAATGTGTATGATTAGGTACCATAAAACATAGTATTATAAAGCAAAAGGCAAACAAGAGAACATAAGAAAAAAGTGAACAAGTAAGTAAAATGTGGTTTTGCTCTTTCTAGAATACAAAAAACCTGAAACACTATAAAGTGTCCAACAAATTTAATAATTTATATAAAGAACTCATTGTCCCAGGACACCAAGCAGGAATGTATCCTCTCTTTTTTTAAAAATATATACATTTATATACTTTATTCATAAACATAAGGATAAAATTTTCTCTTACACTGACAAAGATAAATATATCTCAATTTCCACATTGATAGGCATAAACAGGGCAAATGTTTGGAGGAATGTGCTTTTCTATTGGAAATTATAATGCACAATTAAAATGCAATCTTCTCTAAAGCAGAACTAATCTTCTTCCAAGATCAGCTGGGAATTTTTAATCATATTCCACTCAGCAGAAAGTAGGGTAGCTCAGCTTTGCAGGAGAAACCCAGGTACTGTGTTGCCTTTACTTTTTCCGACTGTGGTGATAGGCATTTGCTATTCCTTCTGCTGGTTTTAGCTGTGGTGGAGTTAACTTTCTTCATAGCAGCTCGTACCATGCTGTGTATTGGATTTGTAACCCAAACAGTATTGATAATGCTCTGATGTTTTAGCTGTCGCTGAACAGTGCTTGCACAGCATCAAGGCCTTCTCTATTTCTAACGCTGATCCCCAGAAAGTAGACTGGGGATACACAAGAAGTCGGGAGGAGCCACAACTGGGACAGCTGGCCGAATCGACTAAAGGGATAACCTGTACCATGTGACATTGTGCTCAGCAATAAATATGGGGAAAGAAGGAGGAAAGGGGTGGAAGTTCAGAGTTATGGTATTCGCCTTCCCAAGCAGTGGTTACGCACGATAAAGACCTGCTTTCCTGGAAAAGGCTGAACACCTGCCTAACTGATGGGAAATAGTGAATGAATTCCGTATTTTGCTTTGCTTGCACACGCAGCTTTTGCTTCCCCTATTAAATTGTCTTTATCTCAACGCATGAGTTTTCTCTTTTTTACCCTTCTGATCCTCTTCCCCACCCCACCAAGAGGGAGTGAGCGAGCAGCTGCGTAGCGCTGAGCTGCCTTCCAGACTAACCACAACAGTCCTAAGAGATCCAGGGCATAATAAGAATTACAGAATCTGAGATATGATCGTGGAAGACACCATTTGGTTAGGGTCTTGGCAAGACCTGAGCAAAATGGAATTATGGTCCAGATCTACATCTGAGTCTATTGTTTTGACTGCTCTGCTCTGATACATTTCTGGCCAGTAGTGAGGAAAGAATACAGACTGTTCATTTCTGAGCGGCTCTAACAGGATAATTCATACAGTACAATGAATCAATTAATCTCTACAAGATACAATTACACTGATCTGCTACAATACTTTGGCAAGGAAGATCAAGAAGCATACTGGAGATCATAATGGTTCTGTAGAAATAGAAATGCTACTATCTGAATCTTGATGTTATTGTTGAACTGTAAGTGAAAATTTCCGATTAAGTAAGTTGGAAAGACAATGCAACTGTCCCACAGTGACATAAAGATTTCCATCATAATTTTTTTGTTTTACAAGCTCTGTGGCAAGAAATCTGCAGCTTTAATACTGCCCAAATACACTTGCACCTAAAAGAAAGAATGCATCAAATAAATATATCCATTGAGCTCCATGGCCTGGGAGAAGGGTGAAAAATGTCAGTTTATTTAACAATACAATTTAACAGGGACTGCTACTTTTAAGACATCCTGTTTTCACTTGTCAAAGTGTTTAATAAGAAATAAAGTTATTAAAAAGACATTAGGACAATCTTTATAAAAAGGATTAAGCTAATTCATAAATTATTACAACAATCTGAATGACCACTAAGAGCAAGTAAACATTCTACCTGGATCAGTAGATTCAGGTGTTCTCTTGAATTCTCAAACAGTAAATTGTTAAACTGTTCACAATTTCTGTGAGAAATAGTAGCCCTTTGGTAATATTTAATTCATAATAATTCTTAATATATTCATCAGAAATGCAGCACTTACTCTGTTTACCCAAATAGTCTCCTACAACTTGGGGGTGGGGGTGGGATCTATTCCCTTATCTATTTTGCACAGCTCCAGAGACAATGGTGCTGGCAGAAGCAGGTGACTGGGAACATGTAGTCTGGGAAACAGGAGAGAGCAGGACTGTTCTTTTCAACAACAGTAACCTGCATTTGCATTGTCTTAAACTATTGATCGAATTATACCTTAGATCTCAACCCTGCTGTCTTCAGACTCTACCTGGGTAAATCACTTGCTTACAACTATTTCTGTCTCACACAAGACAAAAATCTTTAAATCTGAATTTGTCAGTTCATAAGCCCACACTATTGACAAAAGATGCCATTACTTCATGTATATATGTGGACTTTCTCTAGAAGGGTATTTTTCATTCTAGTCTTTTATAAACTTGAAGCTTTATAATCCCTCTGATAAATTTGGTCTATGATGAATATCTTTTTCATTTTTCCTACAAATAATGATAAAGAACAACGCAGAAAATAATCAATAGGAAATGGGTGAGATCAAGGGAACAGTTATCTTTGACAAGTGATGTCCAAGATCAGTGTAACCATTATTCTTAACATATATTAGGCACATTAGGAACATAATGCGTAGATAGTAGGCATTTTCAGAGGCAACAGATATTTAACGCAGCTTACATTATGTATAATTTTCCAATAATTTTTTTTTTTTCCAAATGTGGTTACCTTTCTGGAAGAATTCCTCTAGTTTCTCCTTGAAGGGCTGGAGATGTTCTTCAGAAGACTCTCTGCAAACTAACTTCATCTGCTTTTCAGAGGCTACAAAAAGAAGTTGAGAGACATTTGTGGCAGAATTCGTCTACCAGAAGTAGATGTCAACACTGTAGAAGTCTACATCTAAATCAGTCACCTAGACTTACTTTAGAGGAAATGGAAATAAATAAGCACTAAGGAATCCACCAATTACATGAAAATAAAAAAATAGTAATACTAGTCTATCATACCAAATCGAAAATTCTATATGTATTTAAAGAGTGGAATTTGTCTTTAGTAATGACTTTGTCCTAAAACTCCACCTGTGTGCTGAGACTTACCACTAACAGAACCTGCCTCACACACAAATTCTGGATGGTATTTAAAGCTCTAAACTTTCTTTCTGTGGTGAGTGGAGGATGCCTTATATCCGGATTAATTTTAATCAATCAATGCCAGGCATCCTATACTCAACCATTTTTCCTAACATAAACGCAGGAATTCAGCTTTACTTAAGTATTCAAATTCAAGGCTATGATATGAAATAATAGAAGTCTAAAAAAGTTAGCTTACATCTAACTGCAATTTTTTTACTATTTTATCTATTTGTTATTTTAAAACCTGATGACATGCCAATTTCTAAAAACTCTAGGTTATTCGCCAATGAATTTTAACATTCCTATAACTTCTAGTAAACCTTGTAGATTCCAGCATTCCACATTAAAGATGAAATGAGACTGTTAGAAATTAAAATGCAATTACTTTCCATTCAGCAACTGAATTTATGAACTACTATAAGATTTTTTTTTTCCACAACTCTTCATTCCCAAGAAGCTAAATTTAGACAGAAATTTATTTTGGAGTTAAACACGAGAGTTACAGTTTGGCTGCATGAAACATATTCACACCATATTGCTACCACCATTATATAATTCAACTTACTGCAGCAAAAATTAATACAAAACTGTGGAAACAAGTTGAGAATTTGTAATTAAAACATCATGTTAATGTAAGTTTGCAGCGCAGTGAAAAATGTCAATGGAAGGTTGAAACAGATGCATACATTTTATTGTACAACTAGTAGTGTGCCTATAATACTCTTGGACCACCAGGACTTCCTAAAAAAGACAGCTTTTCAATTAATTGGGATCAGAAATACATTTGGACAGTTGTTGTTAAAGAAAAATGCTGAAAAGATGATTGTTCCCACCAGAGTGCATATTTTAATTTAGCATCCCTCCACAACTCAAGTAGGTTGTAGACTATGACATTATTGGGGAGCTCCAGAGCTTATGTAAAATTGCCTGGGCTACAGTCTAAGTTTATCTTTAATTGCTAGTTTTCCAACCTGTAGCATAAGACAGGCCTTTGAAACTCTTCAGAGTAAAGTTAATGGATATTTGTTTGTATGCCAGACAGTAGGCAGAATGAAGCATTAATTTAAACATAACAGATTGGGAAAGAAAGTCTTTTATTAGCTGCTCAGTTATGTGTCTTTAATTAAATTAAGCAAAACAAATAAGAAATCAGGGAAGTTTATTTTCAAGATTATTTTCTTATGATACATACCTCTTACCATTAAAAATTTGAACTTTCCATGACTGTTATCATACACTGAATGAAATTTATGTATACTTAACATTTATGTTTGTAGAAGTAGAAGGAGATTTCTATACTTATTCAAGCAAATTGTAACACTTTACTTTGGAAGAAGATGGACACACTGGAGTTGTATAGGGGAAAAAAATCTAGCAAAATAACTGAGATGGTATTGTTAAGTTTCTGACTGGAAGTTTGAACAACGTAGGAGGTACAGGTTTGTGTTTTTTCTTCGTGTTTAAAAAAAACTACAAAAAATTACATAAGGCAATATTTAGAAATTATTTTAGATAAATATAAAATAACAAAAGTGTAAAAGTATTAGTACACATACTATGTTCAGACGTTTGGTACACAGTGACTACAGAGTGCACATGATTATTACAATCATGTAAGGTTGCAATAATTGCAAGCCAATAATTATTTTATAATAATCTTATACAAATAAATTTGTATAAATCTATACAGAAGTAGATTTCTATGAATATTTATTATAATAATAAGCTTGTAGCTACAGTAGTATCTAAACACACTATAGCAAGGTGTTTTCCCAATCATATGGTGTTGCTAATGCATTGTCTGGAGTATTGAAAGCTTCCTAGATGCTTTCTACAAGCTTTAATAACACAACACTTAGAAAGTTTATGCAAATATGTCCCATGTAAATATTTAAATGACCAAGACTAGGATGAATTGCTCCTAAATTAAAAACAAAGAACATATAAAACCCCTTCAATAATGGTGGGGGTTTTGTTTGTTTGTTTGTTTTTTACATAAAGATGACCAATATTAACCTTAATCAGATGACAAAAGCTACAGGAAAATATGGACAAGAAGAGGTACCAGCGTATAGAGAAAAAGCTGATTTGGGTAGTGAATTCTTAAGAAGAATCCTAACATCCTTAACAAGAAGATCAACATCTGATGACCGGAGAGGAAGAGTAAGAAGAAAGGCACAGAACAGAAGAGCAAATGAGATAGGTGACATAAAATAAATGAATCAGGGGTGCTGATTAAAACTCTAAAAGTTTGAGACGAGATGAAATGAGATACAAGTTCGCATTGCTTTAGTCATCTTGAAACAATGAAACTGAAAGAGACGAAGTCAAGTAAATGTTGTCAGACTCTAAGAATTTACATTATTGGAAAGCCTTAAAAAAAGACTTTTGGATGATTCTCTCTGCTGATGATACTTATCTAGATGATACCTATCTAAAACTAAAATCTATCGGTTTACTTCCTGAAGTTCTTTCAGACAACTGCCAAAATAGACTGAAGGGCTCTGAGAAAGTTTTAGCTTTTAACTAAAGGAATTAAGGACAAGGGTGATGAAGTGATGAAGTTTGTTAATCACAAAAGCAATTTATTTGCCCTATACTGCTTAATATTCCTTTAACTGACTCTGAATTTAGGTAATACTTCACTCAAAACCCTTTACTTTTGGTCTACAAACAAAAAAGTATCTGCGCAACTGAAGGTTAACTAATTCTGTTTAAAGTCAACTGCACTGAAATATTTGAATAAAATTTGAATTTATTCACTCGATAACATTAAAAATAAGAAACATCACATAGGTATGGAGTCACTGTCTGAAGGCAATCATGAACTTCAGGTGAACTGCAGTCTCAAAAATTTTGTATTCTTGCTGACATCTCTCCAGTCTGTCTTCCCTTCAATAATGAAATGTCCTGTGCAGAATAATGATTCCTTGTCCAATACCTATAAGAAAATGCTGGCTAGGACCACCAACTAGATGCATCTTTTAGGCTGAAGAACTTTGGAACATCATCAAATTTGCCTGGGATACATGGCAAAGAATGGTGGAAGGGTATTCAAAGGAATCACAAATCAGATACAAATAAAGACACACTCGGAAGAGGAAAAAGGTTTTCAAGACAGGGCTAAATCAAAGGTTTTGATTAAAATGGCAGTTGTAATTCTGCATATTAAAGTCAGCTGGTCTTTGTCAACCTAGATTTGTAATATTGGTGAAAGGCTACCATACAACGCTATGATCTGCCTCAGTTCTACACAGGATAACATAAAGGTTTCTGGTAACTAACATTTATTGAATTTCCTGTTATATGAGGCTTCTTTTTGTGTGTTTACTCAAAAATTTACTCGAAATATATTGTTAAAAAAAAATTACCTAGTCATATTTCAGTTTTAATTTTTTTATGTAAAGTCCTGTTCCATCAGTTGCTCTGATTTTCTTTGCCAAAAACGCTATAACATGTGTGAGGGAACATTACATGAAGTTTTTAACTTTTGTTCCATATTAATTTCAACAGAAACCCTTTATCTTTTAAAATACTGTAGCAAGGTTTTTATTAGAATGATTCTGAGGTAAATGATCCTATTATTGATGCCTTCTTTGAAACAAATTCTGAAAAGTTCTTTCTGAAAAAAAAAATAATTTGAAATTCTGAGGAATCTGAAGGAATTCTGAGGAATCTGACAGCTAGCACACCACACGTACACTTCTGCTCTCACCATCTGACTCCAAAATAATCCTTTGAGAAAATAAACAACCTGTTTCAGCATTACTGAGTTCAAACAGATGCAAAGTCTCCATTACTGTAATAAACTTTTGGTTAATTTTCTTGATATGCATTGTATGTTAGTGAAATTATATATAATACGCTACTTTGAAAATTGTTTATTTCCAAATGAGCTATTGCAAAGAAAGAAAATATGAGCGTGCAATAATATTTGAAAGCCCTTACAAATTGTTGGATGTACATCATGCTTCACCCACTGCAAATCTTGGCCGCAGAAATGGAAACCATTAGCAAAACATTTAACAAAGCTGGAAACTGCTGATTATCAGTTTGCCACTGTCTCCAGATTTAATGCAGTACTTGGCTCAAAAAGTTCTTTAAAAATCCCCAATATAAGTGAAAATATTTACAAAATAGAACGTCTCTCACTTAATGCCTATTGGGCAATAGTCTTTTAAAACTCCACAGACACTTGTAAATCTGTCAAAAGAATCACTGCCCATAAACAAACTTTCACGTAAAGAGCATTTCAGTGTCAATCAGACAGGATTTGGAATTTTTTAAGCACCATTTTTAAAGTAAACGCAAAACCAGAAATAGTTTAATGTTGATAACAGTAAATTACTAACTATTTACTCACCAGAACACACCAGTAGCATTTACAGGAAGCATCCTGACAGTGAAACCAAGTTTCAACACCATGAATTCCTATAAACCTGTCACTGACACTATCCCCCATGAGTTATGCCACTGTGAAAGCTGTTAAACAACACACCACCACCACCACCCTCCCGCCCCGGTCTGTTAGAGCCTGACAGGTTATACTGCCAAGCTTGCTATTTTATTTTCTTGTTACAATGCAGGCTCATCTTTGAAAGGAGGGTTACTATTTGATAATTCATTTTTAGAACCCTTATCTTTTCTGTTTCAAAGGGGATTTGAAACCATACCGCAAATGAATTCAATGTAGCACTAAATAACCCCAAATTTCTGTATGAGAGGATCCATGATTTTTTACAGTGCAGAAGCCTGTTACACTACTTGGGCCTATATACCCAAATAAGAATCTAATACACTTCAGATAAAATACATAAATTTAAATTATTCAGCAAGTGCTATATAACTTCCTCGTGATTTTGTTTGTTTGGTTTTGCTTTATTACATTTTCTTACTTGCAAACAACTCTCCAAGTTAAACAAAAAGTTACAGGAGATGCATGATTACCCGTTGGACACCGTTGTGGGATTGGGTTATAATCTCTTGTTATTACATGCACCTTCGATACATAGTTACTGCAGGTATGCACATAAGAATGTTAGCTTTATTACAATCCATTATATCTGTGCCATCTACAGCTCTTGGACTTAAATGTAACCTTGCAAGTCAATGTTTCTTTTCTGATAGAATTTTAAATAAATGTGGAGAAGAGAGGAAGAGAATTATCTTGATTCCTTTGGAGTCCAGTGTAAGAATTTTGACAACTTTAACTGCAAGTGGTTATGTTGCTACCGACCCAGAAAAGTGAATTCTGAGACAGTATTTTATTTGCATTTTTGAACACATACTGATAAATCAGTATGCATCTCAATGATGACAACACACAAAGGTTCATGCACGAACACCCTAGCCAGAGCCGAGTTGGCTAATACAGAAGCCTTTGAACCAAAAAGAGAGGGAAATGCCGTGAAGTGGGGTCTGAGGTTTTCTGAGACAAAAGTAGCTGAGAAAAATGTAGAAGAGGATCAAATTATGATGGTAGTCTATTCTCAAGCTTTGTTTTTATTGCCTTAAATAAAGGTCAACACAATTTAATGCAAAAAGGTCTTAGCACATGTAAAACTAAATACACCATTCTAAGCAATTAATAGCTTGCATAGTTCCTGTGAAGTTATTTTTGGCTAATTTAGAAGAAATGAGCTTCTATGCACAATTATTTTCTTCACTCATTAATAATTTGGTTTTCTTAAAAAAACATTTCAGAAGATAGAAGCTAATAAATAAAACTTTAAGAAGTCTGATCCTTGTTTGAAATACATTTTCCTCGTGACACAGAAACAAGTATCTGTTTAGGTGCTCAAGCTCTCACATATAAATAAGACAGAAAAACATTTCAGTGGTAAGTCCTAAGCTGTGAAAAGTGAAATAATTCAATTAGCGGCATAAAAAACACCCTGTAAAGTTCACCTGTTCTAATGGAGATCTACTGGAAGCTGAGAGTCAGACATCTCAACAGTTTTCACAAGTTTGATTGGATATTCTAGCTTTGTCTTTCAGATTTAAGATTTCTGAGGGTTTTTTGTTTATTTAAGTTTAACCACATTTTGAACTTTTACAGTGTGTGATGGCATACAGAGGAACTGTCAGGCCTATATGAGTTTCAACTAACCTAAAAGAAAAAATTTTTTTCGCTCCTTGTTTTGTCAAAGGGTATCAATGTTTTATATAAATCATTTAAAAACCTTTCTGTTAAGATTGTTTCCTAAGAATACATTTAACAAAACGAACAAAGATTGCTGGTAAAACTAAATATTTTTCACACCATAGCAACATATCTGAGACTCTGGTTAATGTATTCTCCCTGAAATGCTAGTTTACATTCAATGCACCCTTCAGCAGAGAAACATACTGCAACGGACTGAACAGCACATATAAATGAATATAACGACTAAACTCTCATAATTTTCCAGTCAAGTCCTTGTAAGATTCTTTAAGTGATTCCAGCACAAATTATTAGCAGAAAGTTTTGGTTTAGTGTCAAGATCCAAACATGCAGACCTCCGCACATCATTAAGATCTGTCAGAAGTGTAGAAATGTGCGCTAGTAGAACCCGCTGAGAAATCAGAACATTTCCCTCTGTCGGAACAGTAAAAAAAAAAAAAAAAAAAAAAGATTTTAAAAATT
>VFFE01007687.1:4239766-4275372 GCA_008921705.1 Burhinus oedicnemus | reverse complement strand
AAAAAAAAAAAAAAAAAAAAAAAAAAGAGTATTTTGAAATTGAAGAGTCTTGTCCAGCTAGTTTAGAAGAAGACAAAATTTTTAAGAAGAAATAATAATAATTTTAATCAGATGAGCTAAGATTTTTACATTGCTTGGAAAAAAAAAAATTCCTTTCAAACACACAAACACATTGTTACTTAGCGTACTGAACAAAGGATCAGATAGAAGAGAATTGCTGGGCAATGGCTGAAACAGTATGTTTATGAGCTGAAATTGTAGAGGCTGGAGAAGTGATCTGTTTCCCTGTGTACTGCTGGATCTCTGATTTTCTGTGCAAGACAGATCATAAAGTTCCACCTAATTAATTCTTCTACCAAGTTTATGGCTTTGGTTCAGCTAGAGCATCCTGCTTAGATTTAAAATCATGTAAATTCATAAACTACCGACAATATTAGCAGGAACACTTCTTAAAGTGCTAATTAGCCTCACTACTACTAATTTATATCCCACTGTCTGAATTAATGTACTTTCAATCTTTGATCCTTGGCAGTAAATACGTAAGCGACCTCCTCAATTCTAGCAGAAATCTGCCTTTTCTTTTACTGCATACTCCCTCAAAGAGGAAAAGCCGATGAGATCCATAAATATGAAGTCACTCTTCCTCCCAACGCTAGTACTACACATCATCCAAACTACATAATTCATTATCCATCATACACATTGATAGGGACAAAATTCCTCCTGTTCCCAGATGTACACTACCTGCTCCCAGATGTATACTACATAGTTATGTAACCAATGCTTAACATACACACACACATATATATTCAATTATATAAAAGGGCACACAGAAAAGTGCACAGAAAACAATAACTGTGGTATTTCCAAGATTTGTTTTAGAATCTTAGTATTTGCAGAATGATTTTTAACAAGAAATTTCTGAGGATTCTTTAGCTAAAGAAAAAAATATAAAACAAAAAAATTAACAGCATGCCATTGTTTCACCAACAGAAAGCTTTCTCCCTCGCCTTTGTGCACACATGCGGACATCTGCTTCCAGGGAATAAACTCTTCTAAAACATCATTGCTTTGCTCCTCTATTATATTTCTGAATCTTATTAAAACCATTCCATATTATTCTCTATTATCACAAACTAGAAAATCTAATGGAATTTTAAGAAATGATCCACTTAGGAAAATTTCCACTTAATGTATTCACATATGAACATTACCAATGCAACGCTGTCAAAATGTTAATTTTATTGTAAAATAGAATCCAGTGCACATATACAAAATGTGTTTTTTAATGCCTGTGTTGTACCTTTGCCAAATCAAAACAAACTGAAATATATCTCATCCTGCTGAGGCAAGAGACTATTCAAAAAGAGGTCAGAAAACTCTGAGAAGGAAAAGAGTGTAATTTTGTCAACTCTCGAAAACAAAATAACTGAAGCTGTCCTTTGCTCTTTTCGTTACACCACTCTGCATTGCCTCAGAATACATCATGTAAATGTTGGACAGTGCAAAAATATAACAATACTCACCAGGTACAAAACAATGTGCTCCATTTATGCTAATGTCTAAAGAAATAACACATGCACCTATTTGGCTCCTCATGTTCCACCACCCAGTTCAAATTTCTATTTGCCTGCACTTCCAAAATTTTAAGTGAATTTTAAAATTTAGAAGTATAATTGAAGTGACTAGTTCCTGGAAAGTATCATACAGCTGCTCTGCTCCTGCTGGGAAAATTTTTCTAGAACATGTATGTGACTCAGATGTCTAAATCTCACTTTTAAATTGACTTCAAACATTTAATTTACATTAGACTAAGGCTTCAATTGGTTGAAAATATTTTAGAAAAAGGCCTTTGATACTTTATTGAACATCATCCTCTTGTAATGAATAAACAATCACCTTTTATTGAGAAATATCTATTGATCCATCAAATTATTTAGAAAGTTAACACTCAAACTGATATAATATTTAGAATTTTCATTATGTGATCCAGTAACCTTACTGTCTATAAAACAAATAAAACAATAGACAAAACCTCTCAACATTGTGATCGTTGCCCTATCAATAATTATTGTATCATGATTATACTAAAACTTGATTGCATAAACCAGACTTTTATGGCCATATTATACCAGGCTATGTTATGTATGAACTAAATATATAATAAATATCTGAAGAATAATAACACATTAAATTAATTTCTCCATCTGTGCCTACATAGAAATCCAACAAAAGCTGAAAATGTCCCAATTCATTAATTGAAAATTTCAATTAATGTCTAGAAAAAAAAAATGTTTATCGTTAATTAGTGGACATTTTGTCGCAAAACCCTTTAACTCGGTTTGAACACTCTGATGGGAACACAGACATTTAAGAATTTTAAATTAACTTCTTGTGAATAATACTGATTAAATTTTCTGCTTTTGCATATTTTCCTATTGGTAAATACATTCCCTTACAATCCTTGATAAGAACAGATGTTCAGAATTTTAAGTCAGGAAAATCAGAGAGTCTGAAATGAGCATGAACTGATCATTTTTTGCAGCTTCCTCCTTGTCTCTATTTATAGTGACAGTGGCTACAAAAATCGAGAATGAGTGACCCTTTTCAATTTCCACCCATTCCCCATTTCTAAATTCTCTTCCGTTCTTGTCTTCATTTTGTAACACACACCAACTTTGCAATATAATGTGATACAGCGCTCTCTGAAGAGGCACTGACTGAGAGCAATGTAGATGCCACAGTTTCATCGCAAGAGTCTAGCCAGCCATGCTAAGAGACAGGGTTAATTAGCTATGATACTCGTATCAGTGCGGCAATACCACACTAGTCACATCCAGTGCACTGGATCTATTTCTATGAAAAAGATTATACGCATATATGCACATATATATATACACACACACATATATATTCATATCTGAAAAAGATTATATGTTTTGTCATGCTGCCACCTGAGAATGAAAATAAAATGAAGCACTTGAAGAAGAGGCAGAGAAAGCCAGGTACATTCAGTCTGGTGAAGAGAAAGCTAACTGGGGATCTAGTTTTTTGCTTCAACTATCTAATGAATACCTATAGGGCAGATGGAGCCAGACTTTTCTCAGAAATGCACATCTAAAGAAAAAGGAGTAAGAGTCACAAGTTGCAGCAGAGGAAATTCTCACAAGGGATAAGGAAAAATATTCAAGACAGTGATTCAGCACTGGAAGAGGTGTCCAGAGAGGTGTTGGAATTTCCATCCTTAGATTCAAAACTGAGCTGGCTAGGCCCTGTACAACCTGATCTAAATATGAAGTTAGTCCTGCCCAAAGGCTTTGGACCACAGGACTTCCAGAGGTACCTTTCAACCAGACAACTCGCATTTCTCTATGATTTTAAGAGACTTGTAATGCTTCTGTAGGAAAAATAATGTGAAAACAGCCAATGTAACATTACAATTTCTCAGCTTTTCATGCATAGTTCTGCTTGCTTCTCTTTTAGTCTTTTTATAAGGGTTACACAGTTTTACAAGATGGGGTTGCCGTAAGCTGAAGTTTTCATGAAGTTCCACTACTTAAAGGTGGAGAAGTTGGAGGTAACATACTTATGCAAGATACAAATGTGTCAACAATTAAGTTAAGAGGCCCCCAATTTGAAACCATGTCTCCTGGAGTACTGAAAACCAACTGATTATTACATGTAGCTGATCCACAAAGTCTTGTTTCTATTTTAGATTAAATTATTTCCTTTCAGTCATGTATATGTGTGTGTAAACACCTACATATATACTTATATACACTCAGTTAAGTTAGTAAAAATTTAAAACATATATACAGCACTGAAAAAATATTAGTATGAAAATGTCAACCAGTATCTCTACTCGTGGTCATGAAGAATGTGAAAGCAAAAGGTATGCGGATTTTCAATGGGATCAGAATGTTACAATCTCATAGGAAATTTAATTATGAGAAATAAAGGTGTGACTGAATACTTTCAAGAGTGGACCTACCTTTGTTTCCATTTTTAACCATTCAATAAGTATCTTTGCTCTTTCAGTTGTTAAGGTCAAGAATACTAAGAAGTTATAATGAATATTACAGTAAATGATACAAGGAATCTAATACTGCTTTCTTTTGACTAATGGAGCAGCATTTTAAAAGTTTATGAAATGTATTGCAAACAAGAGCAATGAGTATGACAGATGGAAACAATCTACAGTGCAAATAATCTTGAATAATTAAGATTGTTCAGCTTTGGAGAGAGATAAATAAAAGGTTCATGTTAAAACCTATACAAATCTACCATATTTTGGTAAAGTGGATTTCTTTCTAAAAATCTTCTTATGATTACGCATTTCAAACATTTTGTGCTCATTCCAGAAGAATACCAACCAAGTGGCATTGTCCAGACTAGAAGTGAAATCACGTTTTGTTACAGAGAAAGGAAAAAGTGGAAATCATTGCCCTAGACAAGGAATAAGATATCTTACAATCTTAAAATATTGATGCAAAGCAAAAACTTTTTTTTCCATAAATATAAAGATTAACTGGAAAGCTAATACCTGTTAAATGAATAAATGTATCTGCTTATGCTACTATGTAATATTTGAAAACCTTGGAAATACACTGACTATACGAAGCTGGAGTGAAAACCTGAGCTTACAGAAAACATTTCTTTTTCGTGTGACTTTAAAGTGGAACCAGATTTCACTCCAAAATTTTTCATCTCACTATTTAATATTGCATTCTTTTGCACTTCTTTCCCCTTAAAAGCCTATATTAAATGCATATTTTTGTTTGTCATTCTTTTCAACCTAAAAATGCTCATGATTACAAAGTTTGTTCAGGAATATGTGTTAAAAACCTGTTGGATTAAGGGTCTCCAAAAATTTGTTTGAATTTACAGTTAGTCTGTCCCTTTAAAGTCTAATCTGAAAGACTTCAAAATAGCAAATTGTATGGAAATCAATCTGTTTATCTGAAAAGGATGAAAGGGTTTGTGCTGCATCTAGATTTGAACTTTTGGTTCCACAATGTCTAGGTATTTCAAACCAGAGGTTTACACCATTAAGTCATGCCACTCATGATAACTCAATCTTTCCTGTGTTAATATCCACGATAGAAAGATAAATGAATGCCTTGATAAACCAGTAGAAAATATTTTAAAATACTAAATGACAACTATTATGAAAAGCGTCTATCAAAATTGCCATTTCAGGCACAAGAGTTGATATTTATCTTTTTTTTAATCATTCTGTACAAATCTCAGAAAAACAGTAAGTCCCTAACAGGAACATTAGCTCGTTCCCTAACGGCACACAAGAAAACCCCTCTTTCATTTATTACCTTTGTCTCATCTCACTCTCCAAGGTAATCTGCTTAAGACTACCTTAGCCAACCAAACTGTGAAATAAATCCAATGTACCCTATAACACAGGCAGCCCCAGTTAATATTGTTCAAATTATTTACATCTGAAGGGCCGCGCCTGTCTGGATAGCTGGGCCCGACGCTTCTCTGGACTTGGTTTCTGCTACTCACATCTGTTTCAGCTTTAGACTTTCACTGGTATTCTGCCAGCAGCCACAACTTTTTAATGGCTACAATAAACTACAGAGACTCATCAAATCTTTGTTGTACGTGTTAAAATTATAACCTCTTCAATTAAAATTTTGATTTAAAAATAAACTACAGCATTATCTGAAGAAAAAAATTTGAAAGGGAATGATTGAAAGAGATACAACATTTTTATATGAGTGGTGGTTTCTTTGTTCAAATATAAGAGAAACTAATCACAGGAATGCTTGTTAGAATTCTGCTGCATATTTCTGAGTGATAAAATACCAACATCTGAAAACATTTCCACAACCTTTTTTGTTTCAAATCTTTGCTGTCATTAACTTTATATGTTAATTGGTTTGGCTGGGTTTCAAATACATCTTTACAAAGAAGAATTATGAAAACAATCTCAACATAACAATTTTTCTAGTTTTTCTATAAATACCTAAGAAAATCTGTTTTAGAAAATAGAAATCAGTGATTACAAGAAAGCTGCAGTTTTTGTTTTAAGTTAGTTAAAGTGTTTAGCTTTTCCTACTTGCTGTCTGTGTCTTTGCAATGTAGAACAAATATGATGTGAATGTCACAGCCTCAATGCAGATCCTGCAAGACTAAGATGCATGACAGCAGGACTACATGCTGAAAAAGTACAAGATCAAACACAGATCATGTTTCTGCACAAACTAGCCCAAAAGAGGGCAGGCCAAGGGGTTTACAGGGCCAAGCGATGAGAGGAGATAGAGCACTCACTTATGCCCGGGTCGAACAAACAACAACTGATACTCTCCTACCACTGTTAACCTTTGAAACTATCCTAAAGATGGCAGTGACCTAATCGAGCAATTTCTAACTGTAAGGATAAATTATTTTGTACTGGTTTTCATTGCCTTCCATTGAAAAAAATTAAAAACCATCATCTTGTTCAACCCTGATTCTAAAAGGACTTCCATTTTGATGCAGAGGTATAGATGTAAATGGAGTTTTTATAGGCTTTTATGCAGGTTCTCTCCCTAAACTCCATTTTCTACACAAAACGGCTTCAGTAAAAGTAGCAACTTTTCCTTAACAAAAAAGACAGGCTTAAAATATTCAGTCACCATTTGCTGGATTTATTTTAGAAAGTCATATGAAGCACAAAACAAAAATGAAACTCCTTGGAACCCTTAGAGAGCAACCCTTCCTACTTTATTTCCACTCAGTACCTTGATTGATAGATGAGTTGGGTTTCTGAGCCCCTCTTTATAATAAACATTTTAAAATGTTTATTTTATGTCCCAGGGTGAAAATATTTTGAACTGGAGCTTTCCATTTCCCTTTGCTGTGCCTTGGCAAGCTGTGTTTTATTTCTGCATTAATAGTATTCAACTCTTTCTTGTAGCTGTTAAATTGTTGTTATACAAGTACCGAAGAAAGTATTTATGTTATGGAACTAACAGATATCTACAGTTAAACACACAGTTCTGGAGAAGCCAGAGGAAAATCCAGACATAACTAAAGAAAATTTCAGAAAGATTTCTTTAGGGACCTTTCAATTGTAAAAGGGAAAATTACTTTTTAGTATCTTTACTTTCATTTTTATTGTCATGAGTTTGAATTTTTTTTCTTTCTAATTTATGTGAGTAATTTGTGTCACAGTGTAAAAACTCTAAATGAATCAACACTATAAACCTAATTAGCAATAAGAAAACCTCATAAAGGTCACATTTTAAATGGCACTTTGTTGTTTGCAGAACAAATGTGAAAGTTCCCAGTTACCTTCTAGATCTCTCTTCAGTTTCCTTAAGTCTTTTATTAGGTCTTCAAACTTAACTTGGGAGGCCTGGAAAAAATCCTGTGGTTCTGGTAAAGGAAAAATACTCTTGTCTGTTCCTGCTTCCTAAACAAACAAACAAACAAACAGGCCACTATGAAAACTGAATGCATTTGCAGAGAAATAAATTACTTTTTTTGAAACTTCATCTGTGAAACACTATCATATAATGGCAAAAATAATATATTTTAGATCATTCTTGCTAAAACAACATATATATCATTCATTCAAGATGAAATCCTGACCATTCTGAGTGTTGAAACTTCCTTTTAGATTTTGTAAAGCAAACTGTGCTCAATTTAAACTATGAAACAACACTGAGCTCAGAACATTTCAGTTCATTTTATATCCATAAAGGTTTAGATAAGGGATTAGAAGTTTCTTAAAAACAAAACCCATGAACGCCTATTTTAATGCAACAAGTGATCTTATGCCAAAAGTTTGTGGTTTCACTCTCTCCTAATTCATTAAATATACATACACTTTATAAGGATAAATCGAAAACTATATTTATATATTGCCTGAAGTATTTTATACAGATAAAAACATACAGTTGAACGTTTATGCGGCTAAAGAAATTACATGGGTTAATGTCTGTACGGAACTCCTAACTATATACCTTATTTTCAGCACAGTAAGAAAAAAAATCAGAATTAAACCGAAACAAAACCAAAAAAGCCTTGCAAGGTTCAAAGCAATATCTCCAGTGGAAATATGACAAGTAAACTATATAAATGGTATTAATATTACATTGCTGTGTATAAGCATATACTAGTGACTTTAAAATACTATCTGTACACAGATTTCAGTCTGTAATAAAGGAAAACTCATAGACTGGAGAACTAATAGTTTTGTGAACAGGGGAAAAAATAATTATATTATTATAAAGACATGAACATTCAGGGGGAAAAAAAGTACAAAGGATGACATTTCCACTATGTCCATTTTCCCCAAGGAAACTATAACTATTCTGTTTTACAAAATTCCCTAAAGTAAAATTACACTATAGTAGACAGTTTGCAGGAATATTAAATATTTAAATAAATGAGTTAGAAAGCATTAGTTTCAGCATTATTAAAAAAAAGGAGAAAAGAAAACATATGTCAATACCCTGAGAACTGAGAAACATTACCGGCTAGACAAAGTTGCTTTTGTTATGAGGCTTTTTACAAGATGGGTACTTAGGTTAAAATAATGACACTTTATTTCCCTGAACAAAAACAAAACAAAACAAACAAAACAAAAAAAAAAAAGAAGAAAAGAAAACAAGCACAGATCTACATATCTGCTAGCTTTTTATCTCCTCTATAGCTCAGCCCTAGGGGCTGTTTCACAGGCTCCTGACCCAGAGACCCTCCAGCGGTAAACATCCTAGAACCACAGAATGGTTGGGTTGGAAGGGGGCCTTTTAAAGATCATGTAGTCCAACTCGCCTGCCATGGGCAGGGAAATGTCTTCACTCACTTTAGTTTTACTCCTGGAAAAAATACTCATGACTACTAACTCATCAATTCAACATCCTTACGTAAAAATAAAAAAATGCCTATGCCCAGGCATAGGGCTGTGAAAAATTACACTAGTATTAGATTGAAAGATTCAGTAAAGGCACCTTCTTAATCTCAAAAGTCTCAATTACATACTTAAAATAAATTAATAGTGATATTTTCATTTAAAAGACAATAGTTCAAATTTTCATCTCAAAAACTTTGAGCACTTAGGAAATCTATCAAAGCGCCTCATAAACGTAACTCACTCAAAGCAGCAGCCACACCTCTTCCCACATTTTCAGCTTCTAACTTCATCCCCACCAGCTGACTCGCCTCTCTTAAAATACCAGCCTGTCCTTGCATTCTGTCATGAGACAGAAATCATGCTTCTGTCTTCCTTTATTACCACAGCAGAACGTTACCGTAACCTGATGTAAGAAGACGGGACTGGAGTGCCCACCTGTCCAGTCCGCAACAGTCACAGGCAATTGCCCGCAGTGGTTAGTTCAACTGTTAATGTAAAATTTTCCAAAGCCTTATCATAAAACCTATAGCAAATTTCAGACCTCTTGAGGTCCACAACTACTATAAGAAAGCAAAGGAAATAGAATTTATTTTTCTGTCAGAGCTGCTGTGCCCAGATTTTCAAAAAGTTAATACAAACCCTTTCACAATCTCTTAAAGAAACCTACTTTTGGAGAGGCTGATATAGCAAACGAATCTTTTACCTTATCACAATGGCGTAGGTAATATATGACGACATAATCCACAAGATTAATACCATTATCCTAGGAAAAAAAATATGTATTATTAAAAATGTGATTAACACTGTTTCAAGTGAGCGAAAATTTACTCTATGTAAAAATAAATAAATAAATAAATACTATTTTATATTGCTGTGAGAAATAGGACTCACAATATCTTCAGCCCTAGCACTACCGACCAAAAAATCAATCTTTTATAACATAGGCTTGATCATACCACCACAGGACCTAGGGCTTCTTTTGGTTTTAAATACCAGGTAAGAAAACATGCGTTGGGAGAAGCTCTCCCCATGTCTTTTTTTAATAACACAAGGCATTACTGAATAATAATAATATTTTGAATAATAATATTACTTAATCATATTAGTCTTGAATATAATATTAACTAAATATTACAGTCACCTCAGATACATTAGGGTGAGCTAAATTTCTTGATTTCTCTAGTCTCAATTAATCTATAATGAAGATCTGAAAAAGGCATAGATATTTTTCATATTTTACTCCAAATATGAAGCCAGACAGCCTGTACCTAACAAATATATTTCATGCTCTGTTGCCTTATAAATATGAATTTTAATACTTACTTTGTGGAATCACCATTACCATGGTCCTGCACACAACAACTGTACACAACCATTTTATTTTGTCGCATGTCAGTGGGTCAGCATAGGCTAGAAGAACTAAAGGAAAAGTGTAAAACTGCGACTCACACATTACAGGGTACTGTTCAACAACATAAAAGAGTCATAATATAGGGAACTATATCTGGAATGTCTTTGAAGTTTTTTTGGATGTGTTTTCGTATTGTATATTGACAGGCATTGGGACAAACATTTGTATGTGAACAATGTCTGACTTCCTCTACTGAGCTGCCTCGCCTGTATCTGAGCCTGCAGCACATTATATTTTATTAATATCATACACCAGCAGAATTCTTAACTAAGCAAGTCATTGCTGTCGTGCAGACAAAGCCACTCTGCTTGTTTTAGAAGACACTGCTGGCAGGTCATGTGACAAAAAGGAACTGAGGTGACTCATGAACATTTGATTGCCCTTTTAGAGTAAAATACCTGTTATTCTATTGTCTAGATGCTAAACTATCAAACCTACTACTTTGGTTTAAGAAGTATTTGCAGAAGACAAAACATGGGGATTTTGAAGCGGTGAGCTACATTTTAAAAATAATCTATATATCAAGTAACTTTCTAGGCTCCTGTGACAACAAATTACTTTTATGTGAAATAAGAGATATTTAACATTGAGTCTTTACCTTAGTTGCTGGAATTCAGCTTACTTAGATGTAATATTGCTTGTTGGCAATTCCCCAAAAGGGAATAATGCGACACAGTAAGGATACCTTAGTGTTTAATATACAAGATCTTGCATTCTTTTTCCTTGCAAATACAGCCTACCAATTATCTCTGAGGTTTCATGTCTGCTTGTAGCAGCTGGCCCCTTTGAGTTTTTATGCATTTTGGAGACCAGTCTAAACTAATAATATATTTATTTTTGCTACCAGGAAACTGTAAATACTGTAATTTTTTAGGTTGTTTTGCCTATGAAAAAGTCCTATGCAATTATACTGTATATCTGTCACTCCTTTTCATAACATAATTTTGGAACGTGCTGGCTAAATTCAAATTGGAAAGTCCCAGAGATAACTGAATTCTTACAAGTTTATGGTTAGATAGAAGAGCGAGACTAAAATTAGTACTGCTACTGAGAAAAGTCAAGCAAAGCTCAGTTGTTTTACATTTTTCTTCATGGCAGCTGGCCAACCAATGAACACCTGAGTACTGGGAAACCTGGCCTGGTTCTAGCTTAGCTGCAGCTAAACTAAACTAGCTAACTGTGTCTTGTCCATGGAGTAGGACTGGAAGAAAAGCAGTCATAGGGAACAGCTGAACCATTGCAGTGCAGACGAAAGTAAGAATTAGAATCAGAATCATTTAGGTTGGAAAAGGTCCTTAAGATCATTGAGTCCAACTGTAAATCTAACACTTCAAAAACCACCACTAAACCATGTCCCTAAGCAACACATCTACACGTCTTTTACATACCTCCAGGGATGGCGACTCAACCACTTCCCTGGGCAGCCTGTTCCAATGCTTGACAACCCTTTCTGTGAAGACATTTTTCCTAATATCAAATCTAAACCTCCCCTGGCGCAACTTGAGGCTGTTTCCTCTTGTCCTGTTGCTTGTTCCTTGGGAGAAGAGACCAGCACCCACCTCGCTACAACCTCCTTCCAGGTAGTTGTAGAGAGCAATAAGGCTTCCCCTCAGCCTCCTTTTCTCCAGGCTAAACAAGCCCAGTTCCCTCAGCCGCTCCTCATAAGACCCTTCACCAGCTGATCTAGACCCTTCATCAGCTTCGTTACACTTCTTTGGACATGCTCCAGCACCTCAATGTGTTTAGGAGACAAAGAACTCAAACCCATTGGAAAAACTTGCATTAATACAGTTGCTCACTAAACAATTCATTAAATGTGTTTTTACACTTTGTTAATGATGGTATTCACAAGTAAAACAAAAAGCTGCCTAGAAATACTGCTTTCCTGAAATTGCCTGTCTCACAAACACATTCCTACATACATGAAGCATAACTGGGAACAAAAGCTTAAAATCTACCTTTCTTATAGTTAAAAGACAGCACTTCACATAGGAAAAGAGGAAGAACATGAAAGAACAGCTTTTTTTCTCATCCTTCAAATCTGAACCAGCATCAGCAGAAAATATCTCCTATTCTTTGCAGCTCCATATATCCATGTGGTGTCTACGTATGCTTTGGAAAAGAACGACTTTGAGCGTGTTTCCATTGCCTACATTATCTAGCACCTTGTCCTCTGCCCTACTGAAATAAGGACCAAAGCAACCTCCCCTCAAAAGGTGTCCAGAGTTTGTTCGAGCCTGACTTTGATCCTAGCATGACTAATCAAAAACATGCTAGTGGTTCTCAATTTTTGACAAAGTAATTTACTGCCATCTATGAGCATTTTCTCATGCATGCCGTTCAGAATTCATGCCCTACATCCATTTAACTGCCAATTCAAAAAAAAAGTCTGAAAATATCTTGTTGGGTCTGACACACCTCTTTGAAGAGGATTAAAATTCTGTATATTATATATTTATATCATTTACGTATAATTCCTTAGTGTATAGGCTGCAGCAAACCTTTACTGAGACTTTGATTTTAAAACTGATTTTCAAAATATTTTTACTTACATAAAGCTACCTTAAGTTAAGAGCAAGAAAAAAGAATGGACACATTTACTGAAGAAGACTTCAGCAGTCTGTGCTCTCTCAATTCTCTCTGACCTACTAAGTTATTATTAAGTCCCTACTAGTAAAAGAGACACACAGAAGTTCTCACATAAGGTAATTATCATAGTAGTACTGAATAGAAGAAATTGGAGACTAGGGAAATATGCACATGTGCAGGAGAAAGAGGTGAAAAGTCGGGAGAAAAACCCCAAAAAATGGTACAAAGCGCCTTGCTCTTTCAAGCAAGAACGTTAAGAAATAAGAAAAGATTAACTTTTGACAGATGATGAACAAAAAAAGATCACTTGAGATCTTTAATTAAAAATGAGTACTTACTCTGCTTTTGACATCCTTTAGTTTGGGGAGTATTTCCAAACCAAATCCATCAGCTTGACCTCGGGTCCTATTCCCACCGTTCATATAATTTCCAAAAGCCAAAATCAAACCTAAAATTTCCTTTACACTTGTCATGTTCAGCAAAGCCTGGAAAACAGATACTAGCCTGTAAATTCTGTTGACACAAAAATTCTAATTGCTAATATAAAAAAGTTTATTTTATTTTTGCTAGAGGTTTTGTTTCTTGTGTGTTCTTACCCTTTTAGGGAAAGAAAGCTAAAACTGGTACAAGAATCAAACATTTAAGAGAAGCATTTATTTGACTGTATCTGCCTATTTTTAACTTAATCCATATAAAGCAAATTATATGGCATCATATACTATGTAGATGACAAAAACATTAATGGAAGAAGATTACTAAACTTTCTTAGTAGTCTTTAAAAATCTTACAGATGAGGTGGTTTATCATAAGTCTGCATAATGCACAGTCAAATAGAGATGTGCTACTTTTGCTGACACTAGGTTAGACTGGGACTGTCATATTCAGTCTGCTTCTCATTGGTCCCGGTGCTCTGGAAAATCACATTTCTGCATCCATACTTACTGCAGATATACCAGGGCTAAGGACTAAATTCCTATGCCTCAAAACAGAAAAGAAATCTAGAAACACAGTGGAAAACTAATAAATTATTTTAATTTACATATAAAGACATCTATCTTGTCAATCGAGAATCTGAGGCCACGGGCCTAATTCTTAACTATGTAGCCTTATACTAAATATTGGACAAATCAGTTGTAGTGTGAACTCCTCCTAAGTAAACTGAGTGCAATACCACTTTCCTGACCTCATACAAAACAGAATCCTTATTTATGTCTCCTTTGGAAAGGAAACACTAAGTAACTATTTTTATTGTTAGAATATGCAAAGAAATCCAAAAGCGTAGAGCATGGGTACTTTGTGGTAGCAAAGCTAATCAAAAGCTAATCTTCAAATTGGAAAAAAAAAAAAAATTAAATGCTGTCCTGGCCAGGATATTATACCTTTAGGTCACTATTTAATTTCTCTTTTAATTCTTATCTTATTCTACTTTTCTTGTTTTATTTGTTATAATTTCAAGATCTTGTCTTTAGTCATTCATAGTATAGAAATCTTCAGTAAAGCTTTGTGAAGTATTAAAAATCTGCTGTATCAGGGTTAACAGAAATGTATAGATACCAGGGGAAAGCAATAAGCTAATGAACATGATAGGCATCTATTGCTGATGGCATCAACAGTGATATGCAAAAAAAGTAAGTTTGCAAGGAACTGTACTAAGCTAGTCTGATATTTAATTTCTATTTTATGGAGATTATCTATTACTCTAATTAATGTGCAAAGTACATAAAAGCTGTCATTCAAATAAAAATAAATATTCCTATTTAGAGCATAGGGCACCACACACAACTCACCTTCCCTCTTTCCTCCTCCTTTTCTGCTTATAAGCAGCTAAAAAATTTAATAGATTTTTATTTTCCTGAGAAGCCAATAACCACGGTTCAGGTTCATCACTTATCATAAAAAAAGAAGCTTGAATAGTCTAAAATATATTTATGTTTTTATTTAGCTTTCATTAGGACTTACCTTGGAAACACGAGTTATGATATCAACTTTCCGGTGCACTGATGTTATCCCTTCAGAGAAAACTGACTGGAAGATAATGCACTGAGCTCGTTCTGTGAAGTTGGGGATCTGAGATAACTCATATAAAAATCTGTGGAAAAAAAGAATATTAATGAATCTTTTTATTTCTTATCTGTAGGGTACATGATGGATCAAACCTGTAGTATCATGAAATATACATGCAATCTTTCCTACTTTGAATCAAATCTGACAGAATTTATAATTGTTACATTCTTTATGCTCAATGTGTTAAGAAATCCTATCAATATCAAGAAAAAGGGAAGACATTAATCATTATCACATTAATCCATTAACCCACTATCACAACTGCATAGTAATAAATAGAAGAATCATAAACCTAGATCATAGGTTTAAAAAAAAAAAAAGCAAAAGAAAAGGAAAGAGCTAGAGAAACACTATTTATTTACTGTTTTCACTCATGTGTTTTTGCTTCCCTTAAAAATGTGCCCAGCAATACAGAACTCAATATATTCCTACAAGGTTATTTCATAATATAAAATGTCTGCCAAGAAATTTCTTCTGATGCTCAGCCTCAATTTTCTTTTACTAATTTGCACCACACTTCCAATTATATAGCAGCATGTTTTATGGCAATGCACCTAGCCGTGTATTTAGCTTTAAAATACTTGCAGATTGTATCTCTCTTCAGCTACTGTTCAGTAAAGTTACTAACTCTTTATCTGCCTTTTATCTGTCCTCATGTATAGACTCCTCATGAGTCTCTTCCAGCTTTCTTCCTTTAACTCTTTGGTAAATAAAAATAAATAGAAGCATATTCAACAACTCCAGTTCGGATATCACAAAATGAAAGCATCCCAAAGGCATAAGTAATTCCTCCCTTTTCTCTTCTTCAATTTAAAATGTAAGAGCTTGGCTAAATAATACAAGAAGCTTTAGCATTTCTTATAATAACAGGGTTTGCATAATTTGCTTTGTGGGTTTTCAGTCCAGGATTTCAGTGATACACGTGCTTTCTTGAAACGTAGAAACAAGCTGTCTTTTGCTCCAATATCACTTTAGAAACATTCCTCCAATCTCTATCTATCCTTAGATCCCCCTTAATGCAATGCTATAAAGATCTTTCTACCTCAATGAATTAATGGGAAATTCTGTTAACCATTATTAGCTTGAATTCTTATTAAATTCATTTTAATTAAGTAAGCCAATACATCTGATTTCTCTAAATGATTTCTTTTTCATAATAAATAATCTCAGTATCTTCACTTTATAAATTTCTTATGCTGGCAATGCTTTGCTGAATACATAGTCACTGTCTAAAAGAATCAGCAAAATCCACCTGTGGCTGGTGTGAAATACTGTTTTAATTGATATATCATTTTTTTCCTTCTTTTTCTTTCTTGCCTGAAGAAAAAGTCTACTGTGAGAAAAGGATTGGGGAGGCCCGACTTGGCTTTTACACTTAAGCAGTGGGAAAAAAAGAAATGCCAAGCTGGTATTAATAAAAATGCTTCCTATTGGGAATGAATGGTATTGCCAGGAAAAAAAAGAGGATACTTTGCACTTTGTGTGAGGGAACAAAAGACAGAAAAACCCAAACTGCTTCACTGAAGTTCTAACATACATACATTTTAAAAGTTTAAATTTAAAAAGTCAAATGACACATATTCTTGCCTTCCCTTAAAAAGGGAACTATATCCTACACTGCTGGTCGTGTCTCCAGAATCTGGAATTGAAAGTATGCAATGTAAATATCCAGACAGAACACTTACAGCTGAGATCTGTCACAAAAAGGAATCTTGGTGACTACAAATGTAGTTACTAAACACAAAGCCATGGTTATCAAGGATAAATGACCAATTCAGGTGCACAAAACTTTTGGAGAGAAAAGAATATTCTTAGTTCAGTCATTTTTACATTTTTACAATTTTAGTCTGAGAAAAGTATGATTTTGATTTTAATGATGACATGACTGTGACATAGCTTTTTGATGGGTTTCTCATTGCTACACTTCTTATGGTCTAAAGTAAACCCAAAGAATTTACTGTTCATCTCTGTGAGGTCCATTTTACTCCTCTCCTGCAGGAACTGTAAATAAAAAAATGCATTTAGTTGAAAACTCTTTTATCCTACCAGAATCTTGTAGTAAAGGACTTGAGAGTACTTTCAAGCCAGGCATATTACCGTATTGTTAGTGTAACAGAACATTCTTCCAGAAGACAGAGAAAGAAGGCTGATTGTTTGGCGGTAAACTATTTATCAGTTCACATTTATCCCCATTTGAAGAATATAAAATTCAGAAATAATTTTTTGGGGAAAAGGTGTATCTAATCCTGCAAGTTTCTAAGTAAGCTGGCAGGATTTAAACTGAAGTCCACTAAAGGAAAGTGGTCTTCAAAGAGAAGCAAATGACATTACTTGGACAGCAATTATCAATAGCTCACTACTTCCTGAATTCAAACTGCATACAAAACAGGAAAGCTCAGTACCATACTTTGCTACTGTTTCCTTCATTAGTATTTCTTTCACAGTAGAGAGGACTTCACAGAGATTATATTATAACTAAAAGAGTCTTCTTGGAAACTAGCTAAACCACCTGTATCCTGTGAGCAAAGCCCCAAATTATGGCCATTTGTGTATATAAATCTTTATCATGTTAATGAATATTAGCATTTTAACAACTATTATCATGAAGCATAATTTAGGGGGTATTGTCATGTTGCTGTCATACTTACAGTTTGTGTCAACAACAGCAAATTTAACATGCCAGCAAAACAAATCAAAATCACATGTGCAGGAGAGCATCAGTGATACCACTAAAACTTTCTATTTGCCTGGCAATCCAAGCATTTAAAAATAGCAAAGGTTTCCTTTAGACTTCAGTGAATTCACATCAATGGTTTAATTATATGAATGCCTATTGCTAGTATTTGTGCCATTTGATAAATGGTTTAGTTTGCACTTCTGTTCTGATCCTCATTAAAGAAAATATATGAGGCTTATGCCCTGTAGCAATTTTTAATTGCACATACAAATTTAGCACTTTTCTGTCTTTAGCCTTTTATGGAGTTGATATGCACAGTACAGTTCCAACAAATCTCCAGTTCTGCATTTAGGTTAACTTAGAGGTTGACTTAGACAACAAAACCAGCAGCACCTGATCTACTGAGTTTTCAGAAAAGGCATTATTTTGAAGGTCCAATAAAATCTACACAAGTGCATCATCAGCAAATTGTTTCCCCCTTGAGGCAACCTTTTAAAAAGCTAGTTTTCTTAACCTATGTAATTTAATAATAGGGTAAAAATGGGACAGTTAAGACTTGCAGAGAAAACACAAAGAGTAGTAATTGATAAAAAGTAGCTTTTGTCTTTGGCACTACTATTTCACTCTAAATGATCAGGCGTAACTGTTTTATTTACAGTTCTTTACTTTTAATTATGGAACAACGATAGCATAAATCCAACTTTGTGTTTAATTATGATCAACCCCTTTCACTATAATTTACAAAATCAGACAACCTTTTATAACTCTAGAGCTCTACAAGATTCGTATTCTCCAGAACACAAAATGCATTAATATTTATTTCACTCAGACATACAGCAAACAGATTGCCAAAGATTCAAGTTCTGGAAAACATCAACTAGTCACACAATGTATTCTTAAGCCCCAAGCCAATGCAATGAAAGCCATGGATATGGGATGCAAGAACAAGGTAGCATATACACTTTACAGATATTTGTCTTCTTAAGTCTTACTCAATAATGATAGCCACTCTTCATCAAGAGTAAGTGTGACAGCCTCATCTCCCAACATTAACCTATTCCCTAGTGGACAGTCACAAATGAGTATTTAGTTGCCTTGTGTTAGGAGGAAGAGAAAAAAAATTCTGCTCTTCACCTGTAACTTTTTAATGGGAAAAAAAAGGTATGAGAATGTAATATTTCTGACATCAACCAATCATATACTATCTCTGCTGTTTCAGTTCTTCCACCGCCTAGCCTTTCTTATGCTAAAGACAACAGAAAAGACAAAACCAGACAAGACGGAAAAGGAAGCAAGATGGCAGAGAGGCTCCAGGGCAGGAAATTGCACTGTGATTAGAAGAAGGTGAAAGTACAAAGGGAAAAGTAGCAAAGTAGCAGAAGACAAACACCACTGGTAGGCTAAAACTCTGAAATCAAATGTATAGACTAAAATAAAATTTTGGATTACCATTCTTCTTATGGATTCTTGTGATTTTCACATTGGTCTAAGGTTTATTACAACGGAAGGAGCCACACTTCAGAGGTTTTTCAACCTAACAGTTGTCACTGCCCACACAGTTGCCGGAGGTGAACTGTGGAATCGCCTTGTAGGTCTTCAATCAGCATGACCAGAGTGTACATTGTGTCTTTGTCGCAGGACTCGCCAAACCCCTCTGTTTGTGTAGCTCTTTCAAACAATCAATAACCAAAATCAGTCTGGCCCTGCTTTATGACACATTAATTTAGCCCTAAAAGCTCTAAGGGAAGGATAAGCCTTTTACAAATGTGAGAATGGGAACAGAAATTTTTATTGATTCAAGGCTACATATTTTATCAGTTCTGGTGGTCCAAGGTGACGTAGTAAAATCTGTCATGTCTGAAAAAAGTTACGTGATAAAGGCAAAGTTTACATCTTGCCTTGAAATTTAAAAATTAGCTGCCAAAAATTATGTATCAAGATCCCTTTTAACATATCAGCAAAGGACTATACTATATAACAATAAAATATTAAAAGAAAAAAAAAATCATCTTACTGTTCTGGTTTATCCAGAAGCTTTACTTCCTCCTCTTTTGAAGTCTGATAATATTGCTTGATTTTCTCCAGTTCATCCTTTTGTGCTCTCTGAGTGAATTAATACAAAGTAATTAATAAATAACAAATTAATAAGTTACTAATTGACCTGTTTGCAAGTAACAATTATATTTTTTATTGGGAAACATTTAGACTATGCAAAAGAGTGAGGCATAAAGATCCATGATAAATTCCTTCAGTGCCTTGCAGTGCCAGTTACTACCAATGGCCACAAAGCAGAGCATCCTTGTAGAGCACAGCACTGCAAGTGTTGCTATAGCATGCTTCACACAGTTTGGGTCGGAGAGGTAGCTCTGATATCTCTACAGCCAAGTGTAAAAATGTATTCTTTCATGCAACTTCAGAGTCACAGAGTTCATGAATGCTATATACTTAGTCTGCAGAGCAACTTGGGTAAGGAGAGCAATGCACTAGCGCAAGTTAACTGTTTTAGCCACTTACACCTTGAATGAGAAAAATTGCACATGTTAGCACAAAATAGGTCTTAAGTAAGGACAGTATTCTTCAGGAAGTTCAGAAGAGAACACTGCTAGATGTTATGCCTTTCGTTAATATTTTAACCTGATTCAAAGGCACTCCACTGTTTTAATTTTCTTCACTGAAGAACTAAGCCAGTAAGAGAAATAAGCATGTCAATGGGTATTTTTTTGTTACCTATTTTATTACTGTGAAATTCCCTAAAGAATTTTTCTATACAATATCTCTAGTCTAGAATGACAACATAAAATAAAACTTTACTTATTCTGTGTCTGAAATACTATGGTGACTAACCACAGCTTTACCCCACCTTACTTACATTTTCATATAGTGCTTCCAGTGTTTCCAGATCTACTACGGAGTCATCAACACACAGTATAGCTGTATAGAATGCAATCACAAATTAGATGCTAGAAAACATACTTAAGAGTTCAATTCTGTTTTCCTGAGAAATGTATTAAAGAGATCTGACCTAGCTAAAGGACATATTTGTATCCAGTTAATATTTTATTATTTTCAGCATTTTATTTTTGTTCTGACTTCAAGTCAGCAGCTCACGTTTGAGTTAGCTAGAAAACTACCCACATGACAATTTCCAGATACAGAGACACCTAAAGTATACTCTTGAATGATTAATTATGCCTCATTACCAAAAAATGGAAAGTCTCAAAACCTTTACTATCTTAGTTCCAAATGTTACTACGTTTGGAATATATGGCATTAGGTGTTTCCAACATTTGCAAATCCCATTACAATTTAGGCAATGTATTGGAACTCTTCTGAAAACTAAATAGAATTGGTTCACAGTGCTTTCTAATGCTCTCTAATGTTAAAGTCCAGTAAGCCAAGAGATGTGCAATGGAATAGAAGTAACTTTGGATGTTTAATTTTTCTGAAACCAGCATTTCATCAAGATTCATTATGGGACTGGGCACCATTTCTGAACTCCTGACTTATGTTTAAATGTTACTGGGAACTTTAATCCCCAAAAAATCAAGCTTAAGGCCTCTACCAATTTTCCACATAACCAGTGACTCATCATTAGCTAGTACCTGATAACATTTAATATTAACTGTACTATATTTCTTCAAAGAAAACTTGACTGCTTGTGAATTTAGAAGATTCTAAAAGCTCTCTCTGCATTTGCAATCTATGTTTGAAAGGGGCAAGGCACACATCTTTAAATAATTATTTAAAAGTAATAAGCTTTCGCCTGCTCTTCCACCTACCCCACGATTTTACATTGTGAAATTAACCAGCAGGCTAGTAAATTTTCTCTGTGGCAGGCTAATTAATTTTATTAAAAGGTCCAATGACATTTAGAATGCTTTAAAATTTTGCCTGTCAATTATGATTCCATCTGCTGACATTACACCTTGCTTAGAAGTAAAGAATTATACAGAAGAAGACAGTATCAGTGAAAAAGAGCAACTATTTTTGTCCTATTGGAAAGATTCCAAAAAAAGCTCAAGAGTGTAACCAAATATAAAGCCCGAACAACCGAGCTTGACAAAAATCTTTGTTTAAAGAAAAATCATTAGGGATTGAATCTATGAGATCATCTGTTGGCTCTTGCAAGATGGTTCCATGAGTTGCCTTATCTTCTGCATTATCCAATGAAATTTCAAAAGAACCGAAGAGATTGGAAAATCTACTGGAAAATTGTTTTCACAGTCCAATATATTTAATCGTTAAGATTTTAAAATATGCATACTGAGTTCAAAAACTTCCCCTTGCGGTTTCCCTTTCATCCTTTTTTTTGGAATATTCTGAAATCTGCTTACAAGGAGAAATTTATTTGTCCAGAGTTATCAAGAAAAGCAACTTATTGGAGGTAATCTGAACTCGTACCAGAAATGCAAAACATGTAAGTAATAGTACATTTTTTAGGTACAGAACTATTACAATGAGAGGAAGCGGTTTGGAAAAAAGAATACTTTAATAAGAACATCAATATTTGTACATCTAACTGGAATTTTCAGTCAGAGATTTGTCACAAAAAAGGGCCCAAAAATCACAAAGTGGTTTCTAATGCTATATTTTTTTATCCATGTTTCTGTACCCAACACCAGTTCTAAGAAATCAGCATTGCTTTGAAGTGACATGATAAAACAAAAAATGTTTGAGATTAAACTAATAAAATACAATCTAATAAACGAACACAATTTTAACAGAATTAATAATAATCAGCGTTAAGAGACATTAACATGAATTATTTTCTCTTTTGGACAAGTATGTGATTGTATAATAGTACCAAGAAAATATTTTCTGATATACTTGCTATACAACCTGTTCTGCTATTATTGGGAAAGTCCATGCAGACAGGCTGCAATTAAAAATCTAGCCATATTACTCAATTCAGTGATAGTTGGACACCTTAGGATGTTAATGTGAGTAGAGACACACTCCCAAAAAGTCAGGAGTACTGCCAAAATCCACACAGACTTCTTTATTTCATCTTTATGTATTTTAATATCTTTATCTTTGTCCTTATAACTTTTTTCATTCAAATTTCATGCCTTACACATTTGGACCAGAAGACAAAACCAAAAACACGTAAAATGATGAAGATTGGCCCTTTTTTAAAAAAAGAAGCATTGATTCAAAAAAGCTGGAAGAAATCCCCAAATTCATAGGTGTCTTAGCATTCTTCATATTCTTAAAATACAGCATGTGCAATACATTCACAGTATGCTGTGTAAATTAACTTGAACTGGGGCAGCTGAAAAAAACCCATTACACTAGATCAAAGAAACTAATTATTTTACTTTTTACTTAGAGTTACAAGGAACAAAAGCTTCTTAATTTTTCTGTGAAAAACAAAACCCAGTGTTAATCATACGTATTTTACCATTATTAAAATGAATAAAAATGTTGATACGTTTTTCAAAATGTTCCTCCTGATACAGTGAATTTAACCATGATACTTTATTGCATTACATGTCATTATATCAAGACTCACATAAGTGTAAGCAATATAGGTGAAGCATCATAAATCTACAAAAGAGGCTCCAAAACAATTAATAGCTATTACAATATCAATCATCATTGGTGGTTTTTACTTTTATCTTGCTTTCTAGTTAGCTGTCTTCCTTACACTGTCAGTTCAGTTAGAATATTTCACCTACACCTCACAATATGTCGAAAGGAAGTAGACTCATGCTGTGAAAAGCTGGTAATTTTATTGGGTTCCTCTACCTTTAAAAAATCTGTTACTTGGCCAAGTCTGGTTTCTGAAATCCTTTTTTGCAGGGAAATTGAGGCAAACATTTTTATGTGGCCTATGGTGTCTGCTCACAACAAGAAGAATTTATATACACAAGGATCATTAGTGCAGGGTTGCACCCATTAGGATATAATAACCGTCAGCTAGGACAAAAAACAGATCAGCATCATGCATTCAAACTAACACATAAAAATACTTGCCAACTACATTTCACATAGTAAGAGTATTGCTTCGAATATAAACTCGTACCAAAGGTTTTTAAGAGAGTCACTTTTTTAAAATTAATCTAACTGTAAAAAATAGACTCCCTACTGCACAGATTTTTCACATACTCTGTTCTATCACTTCAAAAATGTAAACCAAAGAAAAGCTGAGAATTTAAAGGATACTGTGTGCAGTCTACATACAACTGCAGAACTTCGAGGTTAAATATGAAAAAGATACTACTTCTCCTCTTAACCAGCTTAAATACCAACAGTCTTAAGGCTGACTCTGATATACAGCCTCACTTCTACTAAACACATTTTGGTTAAATCAGGATTTAAGTCCTGCTGACAGAGTTTACACATACTCAGCAGTATCAAACCACTTAATGTGACAATTAAACTATGAAATATGAAGAAATCACCTTAACTGCTCCCTAACGATAAACCAGAAAGATATTATTTGCATAAAAAGAGCTTGCCAACGGTACTTTTATTTGACCTGGAAGCACTTCATTGTTTTATGTATTACATTCTACTGAGTAAGGCTTGATTTCATGGCAACATGAAGCCCGTCACTGGGAAATTTAAATTAAATTGTGACTGATCCAGTCAATTAGAAAATGACAACGATTGTTCAATACAAATTCCTACTTGGCAAAGCTGCCTAAAATATCCAAATCGCTCTGGTTTACTTCTGACAAATTGATATGTTCTAAACTTATTTATAGGTTTTCTCCAGTATTTAACTATCATGCAACACAAAAAAACATTAAAATATACATTACAAAGAAGCACCATAGTCACAGTGTAGGTTTAGAAGACTAAGAAAGCTCAAGTCCTGCAAGAAGTCATGAGCAAAAGACTCTGGCAGTAATGTTAACCTACCCACATCAGGCTGGATGCCCAAAGCAGATTCACAATAACATATGTTATGAATTTTCCAGAACAAAGAAAATAACTTTTAAAGAAAATTGTTTCCCAACTTCTGAGATGGGTATGCAGCTATCTCTACACTTCATGCATAGTATCCAGTAAATATAGGATGCATAGATGTAATATTCTGTAGGTGGAAAAGTCACACAATTTTGGAACAAGACTTTTTTAAACCTTTATTATCTATACTTCCATCCTGCAAAATAGTTCAGTTGAAAACCCAATGAAACTCTTTTCACATAGTGCAAGAAATATTCCAAAGCATTTATCTTTATCCAGAAGTATTTCCAAAATATAATAGAGAAAAAAACTGTGAAACTATTTGTGCTGCATGATACGGTTAAAACACAAATTGGGATTCAGAAATTCTGAGCAGATTAGAGTTGCTTTGAAATATTTTCCCTTATACATACAAAATATAGTCTTTCAGATGCTAAGAAAAGTGCCTGGTTAACAATGATACTGTTCTCTAAAGTTTAGATAGCCATAAACCATAAATTGCCCTAAGACAATGCAACCTATTTATATGACTTCTATGGCCTCTCATCAGAAGAAGACCACACAGGTTTCTAATCATCCCAGGATGATTAGAAACATAATATAGAATTAGAATGATTATTGGACTGATCATCAGTCTGGGTGAGTTAATCTGCTGTTCACATTCCTCCAATTATTTACCCCAATATGTTGACAATGGAGGGTAAATCACAAAGTTGGAGAAGACCAATCAAACACATTCAACTGGTTGACCAACATTGTACAATAGTACCATAACTGTGTTCTTTCTAGAAAGTTGGTCCCCTCCTACAACGCCACCCAAAAAATTTTGATGCAGAGTGGCATGATAGTTATTTGCATTGCTCACCATCAGCATATCATTACTGTAACAGTATAATAAAAAATATATTCCACATTTGAGGAGCAACCAAAAAAACTCCAGTAATGAAGGTGAATCTATAAGAGCAGATGGCATGACCTAGGCTTTTTAACAAAGTCCATTCTAATCCATCCCACCTAAGTGTGATCAAATACATTTCTCTAATATTTTCAAAGCTTAATGTGCCTCTGCATAGAGAATTTACATTGTTGGTGAACACAAGAATGTTCCAAATGCACAATAAACACACCAGGTCCCCATATGTGCTATTACAGGTTGGCCAGTGCTACTCTAATTCAATAAATGGAGTCTCAGACATTATATTTAATTGCTTAAAATCTAGGAAAGAAAAAAACCATACTAAATTAGCATTAGAAATATTCTCAATGCCAAGGATCAGCGTCAAATTCTCCCCTTTGCTATACAGGCTAAGTTCTGTCAGCGTTGCAATGCTACAGTGTTAAACTCTTGCCTTGGTAAATGTACCAGAAAAGCCTGCAGGTGTTCTGCGTGGAATAATATGGCACTTTATTGCCACAAAGAGTGCAATAAGCTATGAAGTGTGCAACTGCTGTGATCTACCGCATCTCATAGATTTGGTCCCAAGGAAAATATACCAGCATGTGAGACCATCTAGTCAATGCATCTTGATGGAAATCAGGGGTATTAGTGAACTTCCAGCAATGTACAGAAGCAGAACTTCTGCTGCCCCGCAATTTTAGCAGCAAAATGCAGGTATTATGGACGTAGGGAAGGATTTGGGAGAATCACTCTTTTGGACATAGGCATCTACATTTTATCTATATTCCATTTTCCGTAACTAAAACTTTTTTCATCTGGGCTGCCCCACAATTTTGCCAGTTTGCTCTTGAACAAAGACCTCAGTAGCTCATGGGAAGCTGGTATAGATGATGTACGCTGCAGAAAAGAGTATTATGTGTTTTCCAGTATACTGTTATAGCTAGTTACTATATTGGGAACTGCCTGAGTGACTGGAATGTAGCCCTGTAAAAAGTCGAGATCAGTGCCCACAGAGGGTCTTTGCATACAGTTATAATCAGCATTTCCCATTAGAAACAGAACTGATACACCTCACTGTGGAATTTTCAACAGCAAAACCACACAAGTAGCCTTTAGCCACAAGCTTGTCTCTCAAGCTGTAATATTTCAGCTGAACAATGATAGGAAAATTAAGACAGAAGTGCATCGATACGAAATAGAGATTACTTCTCTAAGTGTGTACTTTTAAAGCATGTTCCTTACCTTACAGCTGATCTCCACTATTCCTCATCTTCTCTTTATAAAGATTTTTAAAAAATGTGGGGAAGAAGCCTTGAAAATAATCTATGCACAATTCAATTATTGCTTTTTGATTTTTAAATATAAATACCAATCCTATACAGCATATGGAGACAGATCTTCTGTCTGTTTCTTCTGCTCAGCAAATGGATATTATTAATAGTGGTCTAATCAGAAACTACATTACCCTCTTCAGTACCAGATTCACCAATAAAATTTGTTAGTATTGTTAGAACATTACAGCACCTAGGATTTCTCCTCCTCTCTTACCTACCAAAAAGTTGAGTATTAGGACAGGTGCAGCATGACGTTCCCTCTGTATCATATAATAGCAACACTAGCCAAAATAATTATTCAGTTTTACATTGTCTTCTCCCTAAACTGTACTTAGATACAGCAAGAATTTAAACTTATCTGGGAAGGATGAACTTCACTCTCTCAAACAAACATGTGTGGGAGATTCCCTTCCTGAAGTGGGGCAGCTGGCTCGTTATCAAATGCAAACTGAAACATCTGGGTGCCAGATATGGTCACTTGCTTGTTTTGCACTGCTGAGCTATCTACAGAATATGCTGTGAAGCTATTTACTTTAATTTGAGAAGATAATCCTATAGATGCAGAAATCTCACACTATTTTAAAGGAGGACACAATTTTTTTTGTGATTACTGGTTTTGTCATCTCTACAATTTTGCATGCATCTGTATGCCTAAGGCAGTTCATGTGAGGACAGTTTTTCTGTATCTGCATTTCTGCAACTACTTAAGGTAGAGTAACCAGTAACCTATACATAGACAGTAAATTCGTTTCTGTATGGCTTTTCAACACACATGATCAGAAAAACTTCAAATAAAATTAGATATCCTTTTTTTTTTTCATTTTGACTTTCTTTTCCTGAAAGTTTCTTCATTCTCTGTTGCAAGCTGCCAAAGAACATTAACTTTTCCCTGTCTTTCACATACTGAATTATGCAATGGAAATTGGCTTGAAAAAAGGGATCAGTGCTTAATTTTCATGTTTCTTAGAGGTAGCTCTTTGTAAATTCACTTTGTAAAAAAACGAACTTGACAATCATCACCCAATGATCATATGTTTTTTGGTTAGGTGTTGTCATGAGCTATTTAGCTTATTATGATCTTTTTTGATCCAGTACATTGACTATAGCAGTCTTCAAAGAATTTGTCTCCTGATAGGCAGGACTGCAAATAGATTTAAATTAAACAAAATACTAGGGAATAAACACACACTAAAAGAGAAACAAGCATAATTCTACTGTTGTCTTCATTATAGTAGGCATTTCTAGAGATCCCCTCTACAGAACAGATGTTTTCCCAGAGTCTGGGGACTAGTCTCTGCACACAGATCTTGATTAGAGTCATTCATCCTGCTTTGTAACGTATTTCAAAAAGAAGTTCCACTAACAGTATTTGCAAATCCTGTTTGTATCTCCTAGCTGTTTCCATAAGCAAGAGGCAGCATATCCTATTGCTGCCTTGAGCAACACATGTGGTGACAGGCCAGTCATTTGCTACCTCAGAATAGAGAGGGTGATGAGTTATAAACTTTCCTTCAGTGACAGCACTTGGTTTGGTGTTTCTCTTCTACCAACACTCTAATTTTCATTAAACTTGTAGGACTACATTAGCTATGTCTGCAACTGCAAGTAGTGTAGTCTTTAGAAATGGATTTGTAGACAGCAACAGCTGGTGCTGAGGATCCAGTGTTCACACTATACACATTTCAGGGTGTCCTAACTATCTCATCTGATCCTGTGGAATTTAAAGCCTGCTACAGGTGGAGACTGTTGGCCTGCTCCTAGAGCACATCTTCTCATTTAATTTAATTCTGAAAGCTGTTTCTGCACTCTCAGACTGCTCTGCGTTGCTCTGCAAGGCAAACACAGCAAAGGGGACAACTGGTAGACTTGATTCAAAAGTGCACTGGTTATGCTAGTGTATACATACCCAAATATTTGACTTATTCTTTTCTCTTAAATTTGGTATAAATTGGTCAGAGGGTTTCAAAAGCTGTAGAAGTACAATGACTGAGAGACAGAGAGATGTTCTATTTTAGTAGAACATCATGGCATGGAAAATAAAGAGTCATGAAAACACCTCTGAAGATACTTAAGAATATTACACAGTTTTTATAATACAGTTGCTATCCTATCCTATGCTGCTGTAATTCCTGCCAGAAAATTATTCAGACCTTTAGTAATAGCCGTTTTTTTCCATCTTATTCTGATACCTTTCACACAATACTGGCAGGCACAAAGTTATTCCTTCTTTTCGTTGTTTCCCTCCACCCCAAGAGACATCTGTAAGCCCTTGTGCTTTTAAAGTACTAGATGCTCAAAGGCTCTTCTGAAATTAATAATAATCAATGCCAGCAGCATCTCAACACCCTTCCCAGTATTTGCATGTGATGGAGGGAAAACAATAGCAAAAAAGGAGACATCAACTTGAATTCTTCCAGCAGTTGTTTTAAATGGTGAATATTTTCCTTTTTTTAATGTGAAAAAGAAATAAACAATATCCTTAAACAATATCTTTTTAAATCCAGAACATAAGCAGAATCTGAATTACCCCAGTGTTCTGAAAAAATCCGTATTTCTCTACAGTTGTATTGGCAAAGTCAGATAATTTCTACCAGTAATGGAATTTATACGCTGCATAGCCCTGTGCTTTGAAAAATGCCATCCAGTAATCATCTTTCTAATTGCTACGTGGTAGCTGCATCAGTTTGGGGTGTGCTTTTTATACCGTTAATGAAGCAAAATTTAAACATTCAACAAATACCAACTGCATGTTTGATGCTGAAAAGATTTATATATAAGCCTTTCATTTAATTTTTGTCAGTGGAGGACTTGCTTAAGAAAAAGGAGGGAACTATAGGGGAGGAATATGAAACAGTTTTGAGAAAACACCGTACTGAAAGTGATACGCAAAATGAAATGGTACAGAAGTTTTACCTAAATTCAGTTCTAATTATTGAGGTGAAACTTTTATATATACTGGAATATACTGATTCTTCTGATATCTTAAAGAGGACTATATTCAAAGTCCATTCTGTAATGTAAAAAACTCTCTGAAGGGGGCTGTGAGAAAATATCCATGAAAATATGACACATTAAATGTAAGAAACACTTACCTTGTTGAATATCCTTCATCTCCAGGTGCAAACTGGAGATTAAAATTCCTACAGTTTGGGATCGCTTTCCATCCAACAATTTGATAATCTAGAAAGACGACGCAAAATTATCTGAGATCAAATGAACACTCTACAAAGGATTCCTTCACATTAACAACAGAAGCTAATTTATGAATTGAATTCAATGTCTCTCCAAACACCAAATCTTTTTATTAACTAAATGGGGTTACTAAGACCTTCATTTTATCTCTGTGCTCTGCACTTCAACAAATGGCTGACAAATGTAAGCTTGAATTCTCATCAGATCTAGTAAAGAACATCACCTCTTATTTGCAGGATGTTATTTAAGAAGGTAAAAAAAGGCACAACAAATATTTATTCTGGAATACATTTTTTCCCCCTTCTCCTTAAGCTGATCAGGGCTGAACTATTTAAGATGCTCTGAGAACATCATATGTTCCTTAGTTTGTCTGATAGTTTATATTGCAGTGTGAACACATTTAAGTCTACCTATTGGACAAAGGATAAATTCCTGAGCAAGGAGAACTGGAGAAATGTCTTCTTATGCCCTCTCAACACTATTTCTGGAACAGTAGAGGCTCCTGAAAGATTTTTTTCACTCTTGTCTGAATGTGTTTCTTCCACACCCTTGACACTTCACAAGGATTTGAGGATTTTGTTCACATTTTGGGTAACAGACATTTGTTAGTATAATATACTGACATTGAGATTATAATCTTTTCAGATGTCGGATAGGAGGAGGAGAAGAAAAGGGAGGGAGGGAAATCTTGAGGAAGTTATTTTGGCTGGTTGAAATTAGCGATACTGATGTGTATCAGTCCATAAGTAAAGTAATGAAAAGTAAACCATCAGAATTTTAGAAGTGTAGTTCAGATGTTAGAAATGTCAAAACCAAACTTCCCACAATGTTTGAACTGTTGGTATTTGTGATTTTGATTTGTGTCATAAGGAAGGTATGACAGCAGCACATCACAAAATGCAATACAGACATAACTTATTCAAAATAAGAGATGTTTGGACCCAAGCAGTTGGTTTACTTCACAGTGTTGACGAACAAATATTATTAAAAATACTAACTCATACGTAAAATTAAAACCAACAGCTAAGTTTTCCCTAAACTTATGTTCCCAGTACTTGAACAATATTTAATTTATATTTATCCAAATTAAATTTTAATATTTGCATAATACCAATATATTTGGATACTTAATAATAGACTCTTTAAATAATTGTTATCCCTTATCCTTGTAATATTTTTATAGATGCTCACATTACAGACAGTTAACTGACAAAATTTATACTAACTCATACAAATGTTTCTTACCTATGCTTTATGGGATTTAGGAATACTTAACTGGGCAACTACTTAGACATTCACCTATATAAAAGTAGATTTGTAGTTGAAAAATACAGGAAAAAGAGACACAACGGTGACATTTTCACCTGAAAATGTAAAGTTAGTTATTATTTATAGAGTACTCAAATTGGACAACACACGAACAAGTTGGAATACGTGCTGACTTCAACAAAGATCTGACAGATATTTTATGTCCCTGTTGTAGGGACTCAATGTTTAATGAACTTACGTTAAAGTAGATGTTGCACATTTTCTGCCAAAATTAGAAATAAAATCTATCCTGAGAATTTTTCAGCCTATATGTACAGCACATATGCTGGATATTAGGAAAGCAATACTATTTAAAGCATTTTCTTCAAATGCTAAAGAATTCAAGCTCTTTATCTCCTGAGTAAACAGAAAAGATGATTTGGCTACAAGTTATCATAAATGAATACTCTGTAAGCATCATGTCCTGTTGACTGTGATTTTTTACAGCAAATACAAGTAACTGCTCAGTTTATCATGGTCATTTCTGAAGCTTTACATGAATTTGCTGAACTCTGCAGCACATTAACTTCTTACAGGGATAATTACAGGCTTGAGTAGTATTCAATTTGTATAGCATTCACTGACCTCCAAGCTGACCTTGTTCAGGGGCAAATTCATAGGTTGTCATAAACCCCATTAGACATGCCTAGTTTGAGGCAAAACCTTTCCAGACAATAGGTGTTGTAGACAATATGACATCTGAAATCATTCTATTAAAGTATTTTTAGGTGATAATATATTCTCCAGATATGATCAACACTAGCTTACGATGCTAAGCAAGACTTCTTCCTTAAAAGATTAGTGAAAAAAAAAATTAAAGAAGAGCCTGTATAATTTTTAGAAGCTAAAACAGAGATTCATGTTTTAAAATAGCCAGCTAACTGTATGTTCTCATGCATTTTAGACAAATGTACACATGGTCACAATTACCAGGCATCAAACTAGACTCAGACTACCTGAAATAGCTTGAACCAACTGAAATCTGTAACTGAAGGCTAATATTTTATTCATTGGAGAGCAAAAATGGAGCAATAAGACAACAGAATAGCTTAAATTGGGCATAAAACAACTCTAAAAACAAAGTTGTAATGCTATGTATTACACAGGACTTTTGTCATAGATTTTTAGAACCAAAGTGTAACTGAAAGATTTTGCAACAAAGATACATAATCTGTGGTAAAACAGAGAACATATTTTCAGAGATACTGATTTTGCCCCAAGTTATGATTATTCTGGGGAAGTCACTGACAGGGAATTAAAAATCTGTGTGAATTCCAAATGGTAAGTAGACACAAAAAACCCAGCACTTTTCCAGGTCATAAAAACGATAAGGCAAATAAAATGAAAGTTTGTAAAGACTGCATTGAACTATTTAGTCTATGCTTTTAAAAGAAAAATCACTGATCACCTCTCAGCATATTGGGACTTGCTCGTAGCTGCCAGTGACAGGTAAGCAGCTAAAATCCAGCTGATGCCAGTTGATGCTGCTGTGCCAGCTGGCAGGGTTTGCCAGCGGCCTGCCGCTCCTCCAGACTATGAATGTATCATTGTAATGGATGCAGCATCTTCTGGCTCAGTGACAGAATTGTGACTGCTGGTGCTAATCCATTTAATTCATTGATCCATAGCATTATCTGCTCTATGCGGTGTTCCCCAACTATTTTTGAATGTTGATTTGCTGTACACAAGTGCCCCCTCTATATCTTTCAAATATTTATCGTCTAATTTAAAAGTGGAGACATACTGAAGCTGGAATACATTCATAAATTATTCCGTCATTCCCACTAAAAGGTGTTTCTCTAATGTAGCCAGAAATGTATTTCATTAAATATTACAGGACAGACTTCACTGTTTTGTCTAACTGTAATGTCTACATTCTGTCCAGGACACTTACTGGTGCTGAAATCTGAACAGATTCAGTTTACTTTAGTGATTAAAAGCTAAACCCTTCCTCCTGCTGCTGCATGGATTCTTTCCATAATATTTAAATTTATTGAGAGAAACCATAAGCTAAAAAGCTGTCCTCCATATCACAGTGTTTCCCTCCATTCTCACTCATTAACTTTTGTGGTGAAGCCAACAGCCCGGACCCATAAGTAGTCTGCTGAAACCCTGTTCAAACAGAGGAAGAATATCGTGCACAAGAAGCAGGATATGCCCCTCAAGCCATTCTACGTAAACACCCCAAGAGTTACCAATGAAATTTCAGAAGCTTAAGACTAGACATTATCGCTTCTACTCCTACTCAAAGGAGGAAGGCCAAGTTTAACTATTTTTTATTCAACGTGGATGAATCACAGCTTTATATTTTGTTAATATTTTTAAATATTTTTAAATTTTAAATATTTTTAAAATATTCTAGACATGTAATTCTATTTGCAATTCTATTGGATGAAGAAAATCCCACTAATTTGAGCCTTTTGCTAAAGGACAAGCACACGGCAATTTCTCAGAATAGGAGGTAAGAAATGAGCCAGTAAGAAACTTATTTCAATATCTTTATTCCTATCAAAACTGTGAAAATAAAACAAAGCCACAAAATAGATATTTACCCTTTATGGATACCTTCCATATCCTACATGACTGCAGAGCTTTGTGGTAAATAAGGAAATGCCATATTCATTCTTCTCAGTACAGCACAAAAAATAAAAAGAAAGTGAGAGTGCCTTGGAAGAGCACGCACTAGCGTTTTACTACTTCTACTCAAGTTTGAACACTGTTTATTATCTTATGCAGACAGCTGAAGACAGTCATTGTGTTTCAGCCTTGCAAAGCTTCCAACGTTTTCTGCAATATCTGCCCTTCTTGCGGAAATACAAAATTCATTAATTGTAATTCCTCATTTAGTTAGATGGACAAAAAACTTGCTGACAGACATATCCCTTTCAGTTAAAAAAATGCAATTCACTCAAAATATTGACACTCTTCTTAAATGAGAACACATGTTAATAATTATGTGAAGTCTGTTAGAGATAATAGACAACAGAAAAGCCATTATCTTTAATGTCCTCCTGCGTCTTTGAAATGATAATCATTGCACTAAAGGGCCAAAAATGATTGATGGACTTTCATTTGGAGCATACACCTGACACAAATTACTTGACATTTACTCATTTTTTTTTGTAAGATGAAGACAGAGTGGCATCACAAATATCCAACTGCCCTTTTTCTTGAAAAAGTATAGAAAATACTTGAGTTTTTGAGGATAAGTTACTAACAAGTGCTCAAATATATTGGAAAAACTAACGCAACCTTAAAATATGTGTAAAACCAGCAATGGAGCTACAGAATGCACATGGAATAAATCACAGCAAAGGAATGTTTTTTCTAAATTACCTCTTTTTCAGGCTTACCAGGTATCATAGTTTAATACATAATGAATCATAGTTTTTATTTCATTCCAAAATATAGGTCCTAATTCTGCCTTTCTTTTATTTGGTACTACAAGAACAGATTTTGGTTCTGCAAATTTAACAGGAAGGGGAGAACCTATGGCTTGAGAACAAGCATGGATATGTACAGACAAGAAATCTTAACAGTTTAGAATGAATGAAAGCAAAATTGTTTGCATGTAAAACTTCAGTCCTTCATCTGACATAAAAATGCCTATAGAAGACATTCCGAGTCTGGGAAAGACACTAGATCCTTCAAATTTTATGCAAATCTATTGAAAGCTGAGTTCTTTCAAAAACAACTGATGTTTTTTTCTTCAGAAGAATAGGTTAGAGTTTTAATATGCTAATTGTTTTCCGTTTTCATAAACAGCTATGAACCTTAATGGCACTGTACTGAATCAGGAAAACCAGAGAGAAATTTATTTGATTCATATTCAGGTGCTAATAAACTTCTTGATTTTTGTCCAGTAACTTCAACTTTGCCTGCTGCAAATTCAACCACTTCAGAACTATTCTAGGAAATAAATCTCACTCCTTCTATACATTATTTATGCATCTAGAGTCTAGGAAAGGGAAAGCCTCTTCTCCATTTCATAGATATCACATCCAAAAAATCACTGCATTTTATTAACTCATATAAGATTATAACGTTTTTAGTCTTACACTTCAAAAGCATTCTTATGAGAAAAGAAGTACAATTATTAATTTTTAAATATATTGCACACTATTTTGCTCTATTATTGGAACATAACTAATACATTCATGCAGACAATAAATTCTTCTCATCGACAAACGACAAAGTCTATTCTCAAGACATAATACCTAAAAAACTAGAATATTTATTTTGATCATTATCTATATAATACTGTAGAACTTTTATTTAGAAGATTGCATATATGCAGAGAGGATCAATGCACAAGAATCAGGGTTTCCTGAAATATTTCAGAGGATGTAGAGTTGGGG